>JAZGTI010010546.1:0-17574 GCA_036877585.1 Botia kubotai | reverse complement strand
GAACTAATGTGTGGAGGTTTTGAGGCTATTATATGCTTTTGTATGTTTGCATAGACATTGTACAATATTAATATGTTTACACATCCACAACCTAAACCTGTGAATTAACAGCTTTAGAGATGTATAAATGTTTATGAATCCTTTGAGGTTCATAGAAAATGACATTTATAAAATGAATGTGGATTTTATTATATTGATAATAAATATTAAAAAAAGTTCATAAACAGGGTCAATTGAGAGTCTCTGTGGGATTGTGTGTAAATATTGAATTTTGTAGTATCCTCGGAAAGCTTTGGTAAACTTTAGCTTTGACCAGTCTTCAGAGGTTTCGTAAAGATTTATATTTTTTAAAGGTCATGGGTTTGATTCCCATGAAACACATCCTGAATAGATGTATATCTTAAATGTACTGCAAGTCACTTTTGTAAAACCATCAGATACATAAATGTAAATGTAAGTTGAACATACAGTACATAAAAGCGTTTACATATACATGCTAACAATTTCTTGATTGTTTCTTGATTTTTTTCAGTGTATCGTTCAATGTCTATTTAATCATACTTTACAAACAATTATTAGCAGGACAACAAGATGAACAAGATGTTGTGGAAGAGCAGAAGGACAGAAATCAAGGGTCACCACTCTAGATGCTCTTTGAAAACCACCAGGACAAGAACACACACCCCACAGCAAGGCAATGTCATGGCACCAGCCTCCAAAATAAAGCACACACACAGACACACAGTAGTCACAAAGGAGTCCATCAACCTCGCCATGGCAGGCCGTCACTTTCAATGACCATATCTGAAGGGCTTTTTTTAAGCATGCCCTGCATATGAATTATTGTCACCCTTAATCTTCACATCACCTTCAACTCAAACGACAGTCTGTGCAAAGTCCCTTCAGCAAACTGAACAACACAAGCAAGCATTAGGTCGCTAGTGTCACTCAATACATTTGTTACAATCAGAATTAATGAATTAACATTCATTAATTCATTAATTCTGCTGCGCTATACTGATGAATAAAGCGATATGAGTTAAAAGCAATATACATTATGATAATATTTGTAAATCATTTTAAATTATATTAAGATGTATTTAAAAACAAAAAAACTATAGGTCTATAGAACTAACTATAGGTGTTATGAAGTTCAAAATTATTAAATATTCTATTAATAACAAATGATTTGTAATTTTGCATAAAGTGTAACTTTAAATTGGCTTATACACAAAAAGCTGATATTGTAAATTTTTATGTTTATCCAAACATACAGAAATGTAAGTGTGCTAGAACCACATTTTATGTACGAATGCTAATGAGATCGCATTGGGAATACTTAACAATGCTAGCATGCAAGCACTACAGCTTTGAAATTAAGACACATTATAGAATATTATTATTTTAGCTAAGATGCTTAATCCAGGGAGGCAAATAACAAAAAGCAAAAAACACTTGAATAACAAAATGGTAGATTTGTGTTATCTGAAAAAAAGAATAACTACCTGAAACGTGTACTATACTATTTAAAAGGTGTAACTTCCATCAGCTCAAATGCTGCAGGGAGAGGTGGGGGAGACTGTATAGGCTGGCTGACTCTGGCTCTATGGTATCTCCTTTACAATGGCTACCACAAACGAGCAGTGTTCTCCAGGATCAGCTGGCATTTCCTGCCCTTGTGTCCTGCTAGGGTGTTTAATTTCATTGTTTTAATAGCACACAACAGCAAATCTGACCCTCCTATAACTCACTTTGCCCTGCTTCTGGTAAAAAACAGGATTAGTAATAAACCATCTAGAGAAAGACCTCCCACTAATGCTCAGAGCTCCTCTGGACTGATGCTCATGGAGTGATCTGTCAGGCAGACTCAGTCTTCCTTCACATGGGCTGAAAGGGTTTAATTTAGCAGCAGCTTCGACATGCACACTCATTTGCCTGAATGCACCTCAGCAGGCTTTGAGAACTGAGTTTAATATCTCAGCCGCAGTTTGCTCTCATTAACCAGCACAGAGATATTTCTGACAAATGTGTGAGAAACACATTAAATGTGGGCTGGCCTACCAACTCTAAACTGCGAGTACAATACTACTGAGTGCACTTCCTCATGAAGTACAGTATACTGAATTAAAACTATTTCCTGAGTGGTGCTTGCCTGTGCAACGCTGTCTCGATGTTAGGATGTTGTGGGTGGTTGTCAGGGTGTTGCTTTGTCAAGCTTTGCATTTGTAAAAATGTCAAGGCCAAGAGTGTGTCCCCAGGAAAGTCATATACAGTACGTATTAAATATATATCCTAAATCATTTTGAATTAAAGCATCTGCCAAGTACAATGCTCTTTCTGAGGTGTTCTGGGTAATTGCTAGGGGGTTGGTAGAGTTTTCTGGCAATCTGAGTAGTGTTTGCTCTTGCTAGATTATGGTAAGTGTACTAGGGAGTTACTATGTTGTTGCTAGGGTGTTGTGCGTGTTTGCTTACTGGTTCAAATTAAAACAGCCTGAAAACTCTGTTATTCTGACACCTAGTCTGATACTCAAGTCTCCCCTTAAACTAAAATCTACAGGATTTTGTCTCCCATTTTATAATTTAGCTGACGAAAATAGTCTGATCTCTTAGAAAACTAATAGTATAGATCTTCTCAACTAATTAATACTTAATAGTTAGATTTGTTCAGTTCCATAAACTGAAGTATGGGCAATAAAAATGTGATGTTTGCTAAGGCATGCATCAACTAATAAGTGAGATGTGTGCAAAAGAGCAAAGACTGGAGACAGGAGGAGCAAGAGTTTGCTAGATGAGACAGTCTGAGCGTGTAGGACAGAGGAATGAAAATCATATTTTAAGGTGCTCCCTGATAGGAGGAATGACAGATTACTTTTCTAAACCTTAAATTCTTGGATTATGCCATGCCAGCAGAGGTCAGCTAAACTGCAAGAACAGCTGTGTTCAGTCTGTCAATAGTCAGAACTTGCCGATAAACCAAATCTGTTCAAGCCAGGCTGTAAGTCACCCTACAGAAATACTGAAGTCCTGGCACAACGAAATTCTTTGCACGGTAAAGGATTTGTAAAATACAGTGGCCCCAGAAACTATTTGTATACTTGAGCCATACTTAAAAATATATTAATTTTATTGCATTAGATAACACAATATTTAAGCAAGCTATTTAAGCAAGTTGTGCTACACCTTTTCTCAGAACTATCAACACTTTTTTAACCATGTTTGCTATTACTTTAAGCAATTGGTCTCAATGTCATGTTTGCGCATGTTATGGAAGTCAGTTACCCTTTTGTTACCCTATCTATCCATTTTATTATTTAAAACCAGAGAACTTTTTTTAAAGTGTTTTACTTGATGGAAAAGGCTTATGTTTCTTAAAAATACATGCCACTTTGTTTCACATTTTAATATCAGTTTCACAGTCCTTCTTCCTCTTATGCCCATAAATGGTCATTTCCAGTTATGCACCTTCTCAGAACCCCCACCCCCCATCCCTTGCCACAGGAAACCGCCCATAAGCAGGGAACAAGTTGCCTTCCTGTTTTTAAAGACGACTCCTATGGCATGCCGAGCTGTTTCCTGCTTTCTCTCTCCCTCTATTTCAACATCTGGCTCTCCCTCCACAGTGCAGCTGCCTCATATGGCTCAGATAAGCCATGCCATTGACTATTAAATGATTTCAGGCATATAGCTTGACCCAGCAGGACGTGTGTGCGGAAAATCCTGACTGAGGTTTTTCTGTTGTGCTGATCTAGGACCAGCTTTTCCCATGTGACGGCACATGAAGCACTAGAACTGATACTGTACAGCTGTTCTCAGGCTATACTTACTAACACCACTGAATCTGATGCAGAACAAAGTGCAGAACAAAACATTTGAAAGACATATATGTCATATATTGATTGGGCAAATTGGTGGCAAAAGAAATTTGTAACCAACTGCTAAGGTCATTTATAGTGCAAGTCAGTCCCCCTCAACATACAGGTGCCCTTGCACAATAACTATAGACATTTTCCACTAACATTTTTATTAACGTTTGTATTTGCATACCTATTGTAGCATTTAACTGTATGCAAATATAACTCATGTATGTTGTGTGTCTTTAGTTTTCATTTAGTGTTTGAAATTCCTGTGTTGCATCTCTACTCTGATGCTTCATTCCTATCAGAATGCAGCTAATCTCCCATGGGGACGCAGGACAGAAGGGTTCAGTCTGGCCTCAGACTCTATTGTTTGGATCGAACAAGATCCATTGTTCACCAAAAGATGTCAATAGCAGCTACAATAAGCAGACAAAGATGGAGAGAGGAGGAGTTTGTGTGGATTAAGACTAAAAACTGAGAAATAGTACAGGATATTTCTGGAACACATACAGACATATACTTTTCTTTTTTATCCAGTATCTTATATGCAATACCCCAACAATTTCATACAAATACACCAATGGAAACCCAGGCAACACTAAATGTGAGTGGAACAGAGTAATATAAGCAGAACTGAGGAGCCCCAACAAAGCAGCACATTACTGGATGATTTCACAACAAGCAGAGCGAGGGAACACAGTAGGAAGTGAACTCCGTTCAACTCCCACACACTTCTGACATTCCGAATAAGGCCTGTAGACCAATACTGGCAACCGCATGCACAAACCAAGGCTGAGGTCCTGCCAAGCGCAGCCAAGAACATGGGAAAATAAAGGTATGCAAAACAACTTCTAACCCCACCATCTATCAACAAGCAGCCATTTACAGAGCTCCACTCGCAGTGATTTAGGCGATTCAGTGGTTGTGACCTGCCATTGTTGTGGCTAGCAAATTGTTGGGTTTCTTTTGCTGTGGCCCAGCCAAAACCTCTCTCTTTTGACAGCAAGTGTGAGAATTTAGCGGGGCACAGATTGGATAACACAAAAAAATAGGGTTTTATGAGTGCTAAATTCCATATGTTTGCTACTGAAGAATAAGGGCTTGTGTAAAAAAAGACATTAAACACAGGTGACACTGACAAATGTTTACACAGTTTAGGAGGGCTAGCAACCAGGCCAAAGGTATTAATGTGCATACTGAGTGGTTATCGTCGCAGAGCTGGATTCTGCAGCTGTGTCTTTCCTGTGCCAAGCCAGGCTCTGATAGTGGCATGGAAAGTTCAAGGTTGCAGCAAACGCTCCCTATCAGAGCATGTTTGTACATGCAAGGCTGGTTGCGTGTGAGCTGCATGTGAAGAAGCTTTCTAAGCAGTTTTACACTGTACAGCTGCTGCAAAGGGTGGGATAGAGATAGTGACAGGGAGGGGAAGTGATGTGATCCCACTGAAATATTTTTTACGGTAGTTTGGTTGAAGATTGTCATAGGAAACTTTTCTTAGACACCACAAAGCAACAGTAACACAACAATCAGCACAGATCAGGCCATTACAAAAATAATAATTAATAATCACTTAGCTACTTCGGCTGTACTTACACTGTTGACCAAGTTTTGAATTCAGACATCTGGCACACAACACATCCATTGCAGGCATGTAAACAGCAAAAAACACTTTTGCAATCAGAATCTGGCATTCAGTCTGGGCTACTTGCACAAACGTTCTAAATTCAGTACATAATGTTCATCTGGATTTTTCATCATTGTTACATAACAAGCAAGCTCAGGTAATGTTACTAATATTTTGTGCTAAAATCTTGAAAATAAGGTGCAGCTGTTTAGGGAATTCGCCACACTGACTACATAATAATTCCGTAGATGTCCGTATAAATCATGAAGGGAATTATAATTTTGTAAACCTCATTCCAGGCATAATAACGTAAACGTGCACATTAAGAAGTGAGTGTTCATGACACATTAATCTCTGGCTTTTTAGCCTAAAGCAAGCATGCATGTTAAGTGTAAGAAAGATTGAAACAACTTCTGGTGCTTCTTATTTCTCTTTACTATATGCTCTATACTATATAACAGTTATCTCGTGTGTGCCTGTTATGTATCGTAAGAGAAAAGTTCATAACATAACAGGGAACTCTATTACACCCCCTAAGCCCTGGAAAACACAATCTGAACAATAAAATGTTCCTCAGGGAAAATCAGTCCAACACATGCACCTGATCAGAATCACACTATTCACAAAACATTGGTTGTCTGAAATAAATATTAAATCTGCCAATTAATGTTTTTTCTATAGCACACAAATGTGTCCAAAAAGAAATAAAAGCTGTGGATGTACTAATGTATTGTACTGTTGTGGATTACCAGATACTTTTTTACCATAATGGAAAGCTTTATGTGGCTTAGACTAAAACAATGGAAAAATGAATGAATAATTAAAATCAATATCTGAGCAGTTATTTTGTGTGTCTAAAAAATGAATGCTGAAGGCAACAATATTCAGGAGATACATAGTGATTTACAATCTTAATCATTATTGCACTTGATCATTAAATATTTACCAGTCCCAATTTTGCTTAAATTGCTAAAATTTTAATATTGATAAAGGCTAAATGACTTTTGAATGGTTGTGACCTCTTAAACGCAATGAAACTATAAAAATGCAGTAATGATCTTACAGTTACTGGAGAAACATTATTAGAGGCTACATATTACATAATTCTTTGTACATATATGTGTTATGCATGTTTAAAAT
The DNA here is from genome assembly GCA_036877585.1 of Botia kubotai. NCBI lineage: Eukaryota > Metazoa > Chordata > Actinopteri > Cypriniformes > Botiidae > Botia > Botia kubotai. The sequence continues at coordinate 10,951 of JAZGTI010010546.1, read as the reverse complement.
ATATATTTAAAATAATTAAAATGTAATTACAAAGGGAATTCATACACATACAACTTTTATACTTGTATATGGTCCGTGTATAACCACATTGTTCGAAAAGTTTAACCTACCGCTCAGTCTTTAAATATAGTTTAACTGTAGATGATGCAAAAACATTAAATGCAAAAAGCGTTTAATAGTGTGACAAATGCTTATTTGAACAGTAAGATGAAAAGCTTGGATGAAAGTTCACAAGGGTGTTATAAAAATGCTTTTTCAATCAGTGAATGTAATTAATTTGTACGCAGTTTTGGGTTCACAAAAAAATGAAAATTAAAACGCCTCATAGCCGTGATTTCATCAGTGAGGATCAAATGTTCCACTCTGCCCATGTGACTGACTGCACCATTCAATGTGATGACGTAATCACACTGCAGCCTATATAAAGCGAAGCGTGTTGCACAAGTTCCAATTGCATTCTATTTGTGCAGTTTAGTTTCCAACTGAACAAGTCATTTGCGATCAAGTGCAACACACCACAGTTTCACGATGTGCATGCTTATTACATCTTAGCCAAAATAAGATAACACAGTTTAATTCTATATAATTTTACATTATCATAATGTAACATTTTCACATTACTAAAGATGACACTGTCACCCAAAAACTGTATTGAAAGTATATAATCAGAAGGAACATAACTGGACAAGTCCATATTCATCCAATGCTCATCCAATTGAACCAAATGGTCCTGCGCCTTCCACAGAAGATATATATTTATATAAATATATTTATACCACTTTACATAGTGATTGCTATTGTGAAGAGACTTTCAAGCAGGATAACAAAAATGTTTCTAGAAAAAAATAACCTACCCTAAAATAAACACTCATTATTTAAACACTCATAAACACCACAGAAGACCATACACTGCTCTCAAAACGTATGAAACATTCTTACCAATTCGATTTATATAGCAGCTTTACATATAATATAAAATAAAACACAGAAAATGTTTCAAACATGTATAACACAGAATACATGGCATCATTGCCAATTTTTATTGTTTATTATAAGCTGTATATTGGTAAAACTAATTAGGGACAATTTTGGTTTATTAATAAAGAGTTGATGGAACTGATAACTACAACACATTTGGACTGTTTAAATAAATGGACGTGCATTAGAAATCATTGTCATTGCATGTGAAGTACCTTTCTCAGTGGTCTATAAGAGAGTAATGTATTCAGACTGCCTGCTTGAGACTATGCAACATTTAGTCAATTAACATGATAGGTATCATTTTAAACAAGATATGCCACTCCAGCTTACATGGAGATGGCACTTAAAAAGAAGGACAGGAGTATAAGGGACTTGCAAAAAGAAAAATAGCGAAATAGAAGAGTCTTTTGGACTGTAGTTGTCATTATGCTAAAATCAATATTAACAATTTACAAAATCCTAAGCCAAGCTTAATGTCAGCAGTCCCCCAGTAAACAAGCCAACAGGATGACAGTGGCAAGGAACCAAAACTCTAATGATGAATAGACGGAGTAAAAACCAGGCTTAAAGCTGCAATTCATAACTTTTTTGGTTAAAAACAGAGAGCTTATAATATTGTTTATAAGTTTATAAGTTATATTGATGTAAAAACTGTCTGGTCTGATAACATAACACATGAGTTACTAATGGTGAGAACAAAACCAACAGCAACACTGTAAATATTACTGGCAAACGGTCAAAAAGTGCAACTGCTATTATTCATGCCCCAGTGCATGCTGGGAAGAGGGTGAATGGGACTGAAGCACAAAGACATTTTATTCAATGTAAGTCTATTTAAAGTAAAATATGCTTTACCTGCTGTGCTATGCTTGTTAGTTTGCTTTAATAGAAAACTGCAATAAGTTGCATAACTTGTTGTATGTTGTTAAAATAAGCCAATCAAATCTTTTACTTGCATCTTTCTAGGTTCTTGTACAATCTGATCAGAAATGTTCCAAGATGAGCAAGTGTTAGAGGTAATACAGAGGGACCTTCAGATACATTATGAAAATATTTGATCGTGCTCTTGTCTGTCTGCCATGCATGAGCATGTTGTTGGTATATGGCACAAGCTTCTCTTTGTTGCCGGATGCGGGAAAAACATCCAATAGATGCTAAAATAAGAACAGGAAGGAAGCAGGGGGTGGGGTGGCAGCGACAAGCAGGAGTGAGAGAGGAATGTTTCCTTTTCACTCGTTTCTCTTTCGGACACACACACAAATTTTTTATAATTGTTACGAGGGGAATGCAACATCACAGTCATTTACACAAAGTGTGTTTACCCTTGATGCTGCAAAATGTATGCATGATGAATTTGGCAACAGTAAAATCCAACAATATTTAACAGAAATCTGTAGAAATGTGGTTTTATAATATTATTTTTATCTTTTTAACATGTTAGGGTTGCTGATGTAACTGTTATAGCTCTACGTACAATTAGAAACAAAAGATCAGAAACAGTACAAACTGGAAATAATGTAACTTTAGAGGCTATTTAAATATATAAGGAATGGAAGTAAAGGAAGAAAAAATGCATACACATTATATTTGTAATAAAAAGTAGTAAATGTAATGTTTTTTTGACAAACTGGTCAAATAGGCTATAATGGCTCACAGTAACAAAACAATGTGGCAAAGGTTAACTGAACACACATCATGACACAGTGTAACTCAATGCACCCGATGTAAACAGCAGAATGTCACTGAACTGATACGCACCACTCATGTCCAGTATAGACAGGGTCATATAAACAGCAGGTAGGCTTACAAGAGTTTGAGATTTAACAAGCTTTATAATTCAGAGAGCGTGTGCAGACACCACAAGTTTCCCAGATTCCTGGGACAAACCTACTTACTCAGTGAAGAGGCCTGACAAATGCTAGACAGAACAAGTTCTTCTTTTTGATGAGTCAACCTGACACGGCCCTGCAGATGAAAATGCTCATTTATCACTGTGTACATATGTTCCTCCTGCTGATCGGAGAACAGTGTGAGCAGGAGAAACACAATGTACCTGGACAGGTTATAAATACAGGGTGTAATGAGCACTGCAGGGAAGAGCATGGAGCACATTGTTCCCTTGCCATATAAGAACTGTGTATATTTATAGTAGTATATTTGTACATTATACACATATAACTAGATAAGCATCAGCAATACCAACTAAAACACCTTAAACCAACTAGAACCAGTAAACCAGCATAAACAGGTTACAACAGGGATGGTATTATTGTTGTTTAAAAATGATAAGAATAAACCATGGTAATACAACAGTATTACAAAGGTTATGACTGAAGTTATGGACAGAGGGATTTTGGTTCAGTCTGAGAGATATGAATAAGACAGTAGGCAGGTGCTCTCCTCAGATTACCTCACGACTGGGCAGGTGGAGGGAGTGTAGTGGTATAACAGTGTAACTGTGTGTGTGTGAGGGAGTCCGAGGGCATCAGGCGCCAGAGATCAGCCCTGGCAAAAGCTGAGACTGTCACCTAACAACACAAACACTTTCCAGGTATCTATTATCTTTCACACAACACTTTCTCTTTTCTTCTTGTCTTTATATGTAACTGTCTGTACTCTTGCTTGAATCTAATGAACCCTTCAAAAACATGCAAAACGTAATCAAAGAAAGTTCAAAGAAAGAAACAATGTTATTACAGTTGTTCCATATAACTGTAATACTGCAAATGTAAGTACATTATTTATTTTGTATTACAGTAATGATAACTGGGGAGTAAGTAAATTTCATGGTGTCACAATGCAACTGTTTTCCCTAACCAAACCTGTCTGTGTTCACATATAACTTAATGGAAAAAGTAAGTCCTGGTTTTATAATATGAAGACATTTTTGGCTCTGTAACAGAAAGTGGTTAAATAATGTGCTCTGATGAATGTGGTTTCAACATCATTTCAGACGGAGGAAATGAGTTGAGAAATCTTTAATGACTTTCTACAGCGATCCAGTTCTTCTTTAGTCTTTGATCTGAATTCACTTGTGCACTATCACACAGGCATATGTGTATTCTGGCTGAATGGCTGCAATTTGGCTGTAGGCACAAGGCTCAAGCTCCTCAGTTAACTACAGTCATAAATAACTTTGTGGTAACAATTCAATGACAACTGTGGCATAGTGACACAAAACATAAAAGTGTGCTTTACTTCAGCACACTTGAAACATTACTCGTCCAATCAGATTTGAGGATTATGATACAGAACTCTACAACATGTTAATGTGCAAAATGTGGATGAGGGCAAGATTTTTATTTCTTGCTGTTGGTTACACCGGGCTTAAACAGCAAGTTTCTGTCAAAACAACACAAAACAGATGAAGACAGAATTCAGATAAAAATAAGATTGCCTCTCATCAACAAGTCAGACAGGCACAAATGGCACGGTATAATTTATATGGCAAGGTTTAAGAATTTAAACCTTGGGGTTTTATTTGAATCCCTACCCTCAAGTCTGAGCAAGAGTGACACTTGCCTTCTCGAGCATCATCAATAAACCCTACAGAGCTCTTTACATTACATATGTTCAGGTGTGTCATGTAAAAGTAAGTTTGGTACTCTCTGTGAAGATTCACATTCCAAATGTGACAAGCCATTTGAGCTACTTCTGAAAACCTTTTCTATTTATTTAAAACTCAATATCAGTTTATTTGTCTGCACACCAGCTTTACTTTCTCAGATTGCCTGTATTAATTTCCTTGTAGTGGTTACATTTATTTGATTTATTCATCTCGGCAGAAGCGTTCCAAAGCTTTTTCCAAGTTTTTCCAGCATGTGATGTTGAGAATTCTTGAGTCAGCATGTTAATCTCAGGGCACAGAGAGAAAGCTGTCAGCTCTACATTTCACGTATCATACTTCTATGAATATGGGACACAGTTCGTAGATGCTGTAACTGGAAAAAAAGTGTTCCTGCACTATTCACTTCTGGTAAGTAACAAACCGTTTGAAATTAGAAGAGCTACAAAGTGAAATTTCGCAAGGTTATATTTTCAAAAAATTATAAATAATAAATGCTAACTAGACAGGCAACCAAAAAGAACAAAAGAACAAATCTCAACAAATATGAACTACTTTCTATAACAACAAACACTGCATATTTGTCAGAAGTGTATCCTGAGTTTACTCTTTATAAAGCTAAGAAGGCTCTCAAAAATATCAAGACAGATTGTGTCATAGCCAAGATGACCTAAAAAGTTGCCTTCTCTTCCAAACCAGCATCATCGGTAGGATGATGAAAAATGTCATAAAATAAATAAATATATCTAATGCAGAAAGAAATCGCTCAAAACACAAAAACCACCAAAACAAAAAAAATTATTAAAATTAGTTATTTTAAACATTTGTTGAGCATTTTTACAAGACATGAAGTTTTAACGTAAACCTAAAAATTGCTCAATCAAAACAAAGTGTTACAAACCACATCTGTGTCTTTCTGCGGTCACAACGCCTTGTTTAAGGGGCCTTTTATGTAATCCTCAGGAAGAATTCTATTTTGCATTTAAACAGATAAACATCTCCACAAAATGTTTCTGCAAGCAAGAAAGCAAAAATGTCAAAAACTAAAATTGTAAATTTCAACTAAAAAGCTGCAATCAGTTGCAATCCAGTTGCCTTAAAGGAACAGTTCATCCACAAATGTTCCAAATCATGTTTCAAATCCATATGATTTTCTTTCTTTCATGAAACACAGGAGTTATTTATATCATTATGTCCAAGGTATTTTTAAATTGTGTTTAGTGACCTAATGACTCAAATTTCAGTCTGGTCAGTCTGTTGACAAACCTCTCAAGCAACTAAATTGAGAACGTGTGGCCTTTTATCAACACATTACAGGAAACAGAGACTAAAGACAGACTGTTTAATCAAAAATTGTCTAAACAAAACTTTTAATAGTCTGTGACTCCAATACACAACAGACCCAAACTAGCATTTTTCTATTTTTTCAAACTTGTTCCTCATTGTGATAGCTACAAAAAACATTATTAAAAAATACACAAAACAAGTTTTTTTCACCACCCACTCTCCCTGTGCTGAAGTCATACTCTTGTTATGACCCTAGAGGCAGAATCAGGGAGAGAGAGAATCAGCAGGGAGGGGGGTGAGAGCGGAGGAAGGGAGAAAAGAGAGGGCTTGTGCTCCTTTTCAGGGTTGTGAGTGAGGAGCCTGGGAATGTGGAGAAGTTTGGCCAGGATGATAGAAATATCCTGAGTTGAAATGTAAACAGGGTCGATCTCTGATCTACGCAGAGAGTCCCTTATCTGACCCAACATTCCACCCAGGGGTTCGGCAATGACATCAGGAGCCCACTTTCTTATTTCCTGGCCTGGATGGTGACCCCTCGGGAAAGTGGGGTGTGTTTGAAGTTCTCTAAATCAAGCCAGCCTTCAACCCCTAAGAAGTTTCTAATGTCACCCACAATTTAGGAAATTTCAGAGGAGGTCACCTCTGGTTTTGGGTAACTTTTAGTACATAAGCATTTACATAGCAATCAAGTCTGTGATTTCACATTGATTAAATTTTCCCTTTACGTCATGTGGGAGGCCAGCAGGCAATACTTGAACAACCAACTGCTATTTAACCAAAAAAGTTGACAAAAAGGTCTAAATCCAGAGTGAAGGTTTTCTATACTAAGTGCACTTTGATAAATGTAGCACTTCAGTAATTGGCGAAGGACTAAGTAAATGATGAAATATCTTAATAATATATAACACAATCAAAGACATTCTTATCTGGGTAGGATTACTGCTCTCAGAAGACAATTCAAATAAGACACAAAGTAGGTCACTTGCTCTTTAGTTTTTATAAAGTTTGTGTTTTACAGAGCTATTTTCTGTTTGGACATAAATAAACCTCCAAAGTATGTCTGTTAAACAAGAATTTACCAGGAGTTTTTTCATTGATCCTAATGGATAGATAAAAATGTCATTGATATGAAAGGACAGTGCAGATAGTCATATCAGATATTTATGAAACTCTGCCATATGTGAAACAGTCACAGGGCAACAGTTGTGGGTCAGGGATTTGAGGCTTGCTGTTTCTGAAGGAAATAATCGCAGATTTTTATCAATCACGCATCTTGCATGCACACCTGAGGATGCAGTTTCCCACAAGGGTTGAATTTCAGGTCAGTTCAACAGAGCACAAGACTTGTCGAAAGACACAGCAAACCGCCCCCTCTAACTTCCCTCCTCATGATTTTCTCGCTCTCTCTCACTTTCTTCCTTTCACACTTTACACTGTTCTATTTAGTCAGGCAGGAAAAACCTGACTGACATCAGAGGGCTCTCTGTGCTTGGGAAAATCACGGTAAGCATGACTGTATAGCCTCAAAATTCACAACTACTGTGTAGCGCAAAGAAAAACTCAACACTGCCTTTCCCCTGTCTGCATTCCTAACTTCACATGAGTATTACAGTCCAGATTCCTGACAATAAAAGCTATGTTCTGCAGCTAATTCACTGAGGTCAAATCTTCCATGCCAGATTCCGCTGCAACCACATTTGCTTTGTGAGCTACAGATCATCTGGCTAGTGTATAGCTTCTTTCTTCTGATAAACACAAGACAAGAAATTCTTAACAACGTTAATGCTGCTCTATTCTCCATACAATAAAAGTGAATGAGACTGAGACTGTCAGTCACTAACACTCTGCCTAATGTTTCTTTTTGTGTTACACAAAAAAAAATCATTCAGGTTTAGAACAACTTGAGTGAGTAAAATAATATGAAAAATTAATGTAATTAATTAAAAGTGAAATTAATTTTAGTTTTTCCTGAACTATTTCTTTAAGAACTCTGAAACAAACCTATTGTCCCTCCATTGACTGGTACTGATCTTTTTCAAATGGGTTAATCTCAGGGAACAGATTGGTGCCCAAGAGTCTTTATGAATCACAACTCCACACATTTCCACATTTAACCATCCTCCGAACTTACAGAGACAAGCATTAACTGATCCCAGATCAGTGTTCCGAATGGCATGCCAGCATTACTATCAGACTAAAATCAACCAGGTCCTTTGTTTCACATTTACTGGCTTTATTGCATATAATGATCTTGACAACCGAACAGACCTGCAGTTACCTATATGTACCATACAAAAAACATCTAATTTAACCTGAGAACCTCAACCATTACACAAAAAACACAGGTTTGGGATTGAAAACACTGTACCAAATAGTCCATGTCATTTGATAGCTTCCAATATTGTTTACATTTGCAGTTATCCTACAAAATATTTAAAAGCAATTTATCACAGTGAACTTTCAGACCTTAGAAGTAATTAGTATATTTCCAAATGTTGCCTTTCAAATGTCTCAACACACACACACACAGCAAAGGTAATCACGCCACAACTGAAAGTCTTGGACTCAAATCAAGGACAACTCCCAAAACAAGGTCAGCTACCACAGAATTTATTTAGTCCTTTAAAAGATGATTTGCATTCAAGCAAAGCAAAACACTCGATGCAAAACCACACACATCTGACAGACACAGTAGTGCCATGTTTATGATATGTATGTGCATGTTTCTCTTGGAATGGCCTTCTTATATAAAGAACCTCATCTGATAGGGTTTCATTGTCATGGTTTCCCATCAAATAGTTAGCTTTAGCGGTATATAAAGTTAATATTGGGTAAGGAAAGGCTGGTGTTAAATGCCAAGGTGGGGTGATTTCTGTCCACAGTTACTTTATCAAGCAAATGGATTTAGGAATGTATAAGACCTTCAAAGTCACAGTCATCTTTCAGGCTGTGAATAAAACATGAGGTTTACACAAGGCACCTCTAGCAGAGTTTAAGCAGATAAAAAACAGAATGCTTTTGATTTAAGCATCACCAGCAATTCTGCTTGAGTTTTCCTGAACTTCCATTCTATTTATGCCACAAGCTTCAGATTTTTCAGTTGCAAGTTTTCAACTTTATAGGTCACTCATGAATGCATAAAATGCAAATGTTGGTTGACGTGAAAATAATCAACAAATCTTCAATCATTAGATCTCAGCCCCGCAATGGCTCCGTCCACAGATCATTATCTGTTCATTGTTTGTGATGCACGCTGAATGCAAAAATGGCTAACGGTTATTTCAACTCTTAGTCAGATTGCAAATATTCACCTGGATCGCCTTTGAGGAACTGGCTCATTGGATAGGCCAAAGTTTAGTGGTATCAGATCTTTCAAAGATATTCAGAGTCACAAACAGAACTGTATAACACATTTCCTCCTTTTTTAGAGATATCATCTCTTTCCAATGAAACCTAAACAGCTTGTGAAAACCAAACAAACGGTGGTTGGTCGATTTACACATCATTTACAAAGACACTTCCTGTGTATGTGGCCAGTTCTTGTAATGCACAAGTGGACCAGACTTTATGATGTAGACAACAGTCTCGGTATGTGAGACTATTCAGTTCTTTGACTTTCTAACCGATTACTTTGGCTGTCTGCCGTAATGTAAATGTGTAGAACTAATTCATTTTCATGTCAACATGAAAATCAGCAGCGGGACAAAACCATTCAGATTCACCAAGTAAAGCACAGACAGTTTCCCTGAACCTAAAGTGGCTTTTAGAAAACTGGAGTGAGCCATTATTCACACAGAGTGAATCTAAGATCACTCGCCTTCAGCTTTCATTGCAACAGCACTATAGCCAATATATACCAGAAAACTCTGTGACATTACCTTCTTCACCTATTATTTGTTATGCCTGCTTTTCATGATTATGTATAATTATGTATAAAGTATTTTGCTACATCTTATGTTTATTATCATTATGAACTGTGACAAATTCTCATGTAAAGCAATGCTTGAATTCTTCCAACATAATATTGCTTCAAGGACTAGTTTAATCTATCATTATTTACTCCCCTTCCTGTCATTTTGAACTCCCACAACTTTCTCCTGCAGCACAAATGACAATATTTTGAAGAATATCTGAGCTGTTTTTATCTCATATAATGGACATGACTGTGGATGAAAACTTCCAAGCATTCGAGAACATCCGACCATTTGGTCCTTGTGCTTATAAACTCATGACACAAGGACCAATGAGGTTTGACATTACTGACATGGTTCCAGAAAGTATTTGATTTGGTCTGTTAATTAATGAATTGATTGAATGGGAATTCAGAAGGAGTAATGACCAAAATTCTGGTCTGCATATTATACAAAATGACCTATGACAATATATACATCACTCAAGATTATACACATAATTTCAACTCCAGTCTTGAAGTTGAAGACTTACCTTTAGATCCTTTTCAGTACTGCAAAGTTTTAATTCCCAGATATTTGAAAATATGTTAAAATATGTTTGGACAAACATGAAGGTGAGGAAATTCTCTGAGTGAGTGTTTATTAAACTCCTCTACAAGGCTTTAGATTAGCAAACAGAGCAGTCACAGCACCCCACTTTCTCTTGATGAGAGGATATTCCACAATCCTAATACTGGGCAGTCCTCTGACAATCATGTTTTCAAGGCCTGTTTGACTTTGCGTAAACGAAACCAGAACATGTATTGTAAGGCTCTAAACATTTATACGCAGGCTGCATGCTTCAAATGGTTTTATGGGAAATCCGTCATTCAAGAAGGTGCTTTGAGAGCAATTTGTAAAACCATGGATAAAAAGGTCTGACAACACATCGGACAGAACAAAACACGAGGCCATTCACTGCAGTGTTTGCTGAGTTTCATCATCATCCAATTGCTGCTTGTATCTTTTTGTATGCTTGTTGGACATGCTGGATTTAATACAATGCAGCATTTATTAACATTTATTGTCTCACCCTCATGTTGTTTTAGAACACTCAACAGAAATTTTAATTAATAAATATATATACAGTACAGACCAAAAGTTTGGACACACCTTCTCATTCAAAGAGTTTTCTTTATTTTCATGACTATGAAAATTGTAGATTCAC
>JAZGTI010010545.1:0-17575 GCA_036877585.1 Botia kubotai | reverse complement strand
CTTTTTCTGTTTATTTAGTGTGAAATGCTCCCACATCTTGGGTGACTTGGGTCGCACGGATTTCTCTGCCTCCGCCATGTATCTTTCCTTTACCTACGCTCGTTTGTTTTATTATTTGTGCTCCGCTCTGTCTATGAGGCGCCGAACTCTGCTAGCATCAGTGCGCGAGAGAGGCCGAGTGTGTTCACTCCGCTCCGCCTCAACTAAACGTTGTTTTAATAATCAAATGTCTCCGTGTCGCGCGACACAACGAATCTATTATGAAATTTGTCGCCAACTCTTTTAGTAATCAATTTAATCGATTCGTTGTTGCAGCCCTAAACCAGAGGAAGGTTAAGTTTAAAATTAAAACGTTTAAATGTAATATATTTTTCTCCTGGTCCTTATTTTAATTGGGTCATAAAAACAATAATTGAAACAAAATCAATAATTATCGATATCGACCGATATGAAACACTGATATCGCGATACAGTTTTCAGCCATATCGCCCAGCCCTACTCTGCACATCAGTTGTTGTTGCTTGTTTAAATCTTAAAATATTATGTCTGTCTCTTATACTTGAACAGAACTATCTGATTGTCTGTGTGAAGAAATAATTCCCAGTCCAACTCAAAACAACAACTCAAAATTTCCTGAATAGTTTTTTTTTCTGTTCCTGGTTTATTGGGATCAAATGAAAGATGGAAAAATGGTAACCTTTGTTAAACCCTGTCTGGGGATTCCCTGGATGATCAGGCTAGTAAATCATTTTGTCTGCATATAGACAGGCATTGACAAATGAAGATGTTCTCTGCGGTTCCGTGCCCTCAGCGTAGTCAAAACAATGATTCAGAGCTGAAGTCTGACTTGACTCTTATCTGTTTGCCTTCGGGTTTCATCTTCCTAGAAAGTGTTTACTAAGGAGTGTGTATAAAGTAAAGTGAGGTAAGCCACGCCCTTCTTGCGCTGACGCATGGGATGCTGTGTCTACGTAGGTTAGACACAGACACAAACTGAGACAATATGACGGTAAATGATAGTGTTGACGGGTGAAGATTGTTATGACACTTTATGCCACCATAGATTTGTTTGTGCTATCATTGGGCAGGGAAAAAGAAATTAAAAATGAGAAATAATCAAATGACATGAAGAAACCTTATATTGGTAAAGAATTTACAGAAGAATATTTTATGGCTGTGGTAGACTTTTTGTTCTCTGCTTTGTTTTAACATTGCCTCAAAATTTTCTTCTGAAATAAAAAACAAAAAAACAAATGAGGGAATTGTTGATATGAAAATGATATGCAAAAATAATATTGCCTAATTCAGATCATTTGAATGTCTGAGACTTTGATATTATTTGTGATCATAATTAATAATAATAATTTTTTGACTTTGACTTTTAATTGCAGACTTTGAGCCCAGTTTGAGGTATTGTTGAGATTTTCTCTGAGTTTACTCTCAGTTAAATCTCACTGTCAAAGAGAAACAACTATTGGTTATGGTTTATTAAATATATTATCAATTTTATATTTAATATATAAACTAAACTACCTGTATCATAATCTTTAGACAGTTACTATGAAATAAAATTATTATTTATAAACCAAAATATAAGAGTATGGTCACACCGCCCACCCCTATTTACAGTATGAACCCCATTGTTGATTTATTAGTCTTGCAGTGCTTTTTATGTGTGTCGTTGATTGTGCATGGTAAAGACCACAGGGCTTTTTAGTAGCCCAGCAGTCTGTGTGTGTGTGTGTGTTTAAAAGACTTTTTGCTCTAGTGGGGGATGGTGCGATAGCAGCAGGCTGTTATCGATGCTCTGATCTGTCTGTCAGGGTTTGGCTGGGGTACATGGGGATGGGATGACAAGCTGCTCCTGGGACAAATACCAAGGTTAGACAAGGTCATCCCAGCCCAGTGTAGCACCAGTATGGCCCCTCCCTAATACACAGACGCACATACACAAAATGCCCTTCAATCGTATCGACTTTGGTTGAAATAATGAGATGCTGTGGGGTCAGATTGCTGATGCCAGTCAGCTTTCTGCCCGGACTGCTGCTCAGCATCCCAGAATCCCTGCACTCATTCCCATAGCAACATATTAGAAGTCTGCTACCTGACCTGAGTCCAGTGGTGCCAGACAAACTCTTGGGTTTTGGAGCCAGGTGTGGGTCAGTATTTTATGTACTGTGGGTTTGCATTGGGTTTCGATTACTAATTAATGGGATAGTTCTCTCAAATAAAAACTTAGGCATTGGTCTACAGTTTTATTACATAGCTCATGAAATGTAACAACAGCTAATAGTGATCAGGAAAAAGAATCACTATGAACTCCAAAAAGTAAAACAAAAACATAAAAGTAGTCTAGTTTTCTGAAACCTTCTGATAACTTTTTTTGAGGGGTCAGGTTCATCCTTCAACTGAGCGTATCATTTTAAATGGAGAATTATTATTATTAAGAGTCAAACAAACAGATTGTCCCACCCCAAACTCATGCCATTGGGTGAAACAGTCGAGCCAGTCAGGATGCTCAAACAAACAGACCAGTGTTTTGATAGTGCCACTGAGCCACTCTGTTTACAATGTTAATGGAAAATCTTTCTACGAATGCCTTACAGTTATCTTTGCACAGTAAGTTGCAACTGGCACGCTGGGATAGAGTAAAGTATGCTGTGTCAAAATGCAAAAACACTTGGCTTCTCACTCATTCTGCAATCTTAGTAAATGTGGTTTGGCAAGTACAGTGCCTGCAGACTAAATGCATTTTTTGTTTCATAATTAATCACACTAAATTAACATAAATTGAGAGCTTTAATTTTAACGTTGAAGAACACATATCACTTATGATGTGAGCACTGGCCTCCTCTGCATACACAGCCTGGCCATAGTTATATCACAATTCTACATTACATTTCTATTAGCATCAAGAGATGAAAATTCACCACACTTGGTAAGAAAAGCTAACAGGAAACACTTTTAAATGAAGTTGAGAGATCTGTTTATTTAACTTAAGCTTTTTTTGTGGACCCTGCTATATTGGCAGGGATATTATCACTCCTGCTTGGTCATGCCCAATGAGATCACCTTTTCAAAATTAGCACAGTTATCACATTTATGTCACTGGCGAAATTAAAAGACTGATGTAATTTTGTTCTGTGCGTGGTGAGCTCATAGATTTCTATGTAAATCTGTCTTAGTTACCTATAGCAGATGAAAGCGAGTCAAAATGAAAATGGAAAAAGCAGAGAGCCTCTATCAATCATGATGCCGTTTACACCACTGAGTATAGAATTCCAGCTATTCCTGCCCCAGTGAATACGACACCTGGCTCCACAAGGAAGATGGATTGGATGTATACAATACTGTATATTCAGCAGTACTTGACTGGTTTGGGCAGGAAAAACATTAAAGAGTGCTGTTTTTAAAGCAGTCGTGTAGCAGTTGGAGAATGTGCTTTAGACATTTTAAGTCTTGGTGCTCATGTGGGAAACATAGGTTCAATTCCAACTGTGCTAGCTCTTAATTCCTAAGCCCACTTTGTCGCTAATAATTTTCTGTCTCCACGGTTTCTATGGAATAAAAATGGCAAAAAAACCAAAATTACATATATTAATATGTAAAATTTATTTTAATTTCACTTAAACTACACTCATAGTAGCCTTAGATGTCTATCTAGAGGCTTCCCCTGTATTGTCCAGTGAAAGGTCACGTCAGAATATGAGACCAAGCAACCCACAGTAATCAAGGAAGCTCTGAGGGTATTCTTTAATCCAGATTAAAGTATTTCCTCTCTAAAGACACATTGTGTCAGAATCAGCTTTCTCATTTTACACTGTTTACATTTCCTTCACAAGCTTATATTGAGTCAAAACACACTGTGTGTGGCATGAGACTCCTCTGTCTGTTGATACTTTCACATAAACAGTTGCCTTTTTTAGTTGCCAAGTTTTTCGATGAGCACTTGTGTTTTTGGATAGCAGACTTGCCTTGCGCTGTAATCGTTACCCCTTGACTGTATGGATGGCAAACACAAACATCAAAGTGAATCCAAATGAAAATTGTCTATAGTCGGCACTTCAGCATGAAGCCCTTGCATTTTCTTCACCAAACAAAAGGCAAACGAGGAGATGAAAAGGGGTTTGTTCAAACAACGGCAATTGAAAACAAATACATCTCCTCTGATGACGTTGGTCCCATTAGATTGTAACATCTGCTTGAAAGCTCAGTCACAATAGTCATATTCATTGTTCAGCTAAAATTGTGGGATTGTTGACTCACACAGCGTGCTGTAATGCAGAAAAAAATAGCTTCTGGTTTTCCTATTTGAAGACGCTCGGCCAGAGGTCAAGATGGCAAATCGCATAAAGGAAAAACACTCCCACTCTTTGTAGTTATGCTTTATACTTGGTGTACACTGTAGAATCTGATTCCTGTGAAATTACTGTTCCCTTGACACAGATACTTCCGATTTCCAATTCTCTGCTTCAAGAACATACTGTAGCTCATGTTTTCTGTTACGGCAGGTTGCTAAGCTGCTGAGAACATGATGAGATCATCAAGACCCAGTCTGAAGTGCATTGACTTTGGGACCTGAAATACTAAAACTTAGCCATCAATGCTGACTGTGGCCTAAAGTCAACATGAAACGACATCCACAACTCATTTGTTTTCTTAATCAGACAAATTTCTTAGTGAAACAGGCTATTCACTTCTTTTTCACTTCTTATTAGTTCACAATAAGGCCAGGAACATGCATAAGAAAGTACACAGGGTTAGCTTTGATTTCATGATTTCAGTCTTAAACTGAGTTCTGGTCTGACAGCTGTATGTTATTTCCACAGAGCAGGTTGTTTCCACAGTTTTCCTTACAGCTTTATCACATGCAGCTTGGTACAGCTGCAGGAAATGCAACACACACTAAAGTCCCGCCCCAGGCAGCAGCACCAGTAGGAATTATGGGATCACCCCAAAGCAAATTATTATTAGGCTTGACGAAGAGCTGTGCCACCAATTGATCAGTAAGAGTTGCTAAGGGTAATTGCTGTTGCTGTGTGGTCAGAGGCACCGCTAATATGATGCAAGTGCAGACTGCATTGGAGGGGGATGGGGACGGCTAATCCTGAATCATAACCCTCATTTTGGGCCATTTCCCATCTAGTTACCTAATTTTTTGGCCTACCTCCTTATGTCCACATATCTTTGGAATGATTATGGGTATTCTTTGCTTAAACTAGCCTGCCTATGTCTGATAACCATAAAGAAGATTTCAACACCCTGCTGGAAATAAAGAGGTCAGACTACCATAAGGTGGTCATGTTTGTTTTTGAAACATGGCAGCTGATTTGTTGCTGGCCTGAGATGGTCTACCAGCCCCACTCAGCTTGATCAAGATGGTCTACTGGGCTGACCCTAGTCCTGCCAGCTGGTATTCAAACTGATCAGCCATCTGGACCAATATGGACCAGCTAATGACCAGAAATGACCAGCTTGGACCAGCTAGAAACCAATTAAGCCAGCTACCATGGTTAGCTGGATATCCCAGCAAGACATTTCTAACTAAATGTTTTATGTTTTCTTAAAAAAAAGTGCTTTGCCTGGCCATGCAGAAAATGCTGCCATGAAATGCTATAGTGTTACAAGTGGTTGAAAGTCAGGGCATTGCGAAGCAGTGAGGAGCTAAGGTGTTCTGAATGGTTTTAGAGCATTTCTTTGTTAATGAAAAGTATCAAAACACTTTAGCAACCGCACTGTGGTTACTTACTGGTCTAAGCATAATAGCCCAACCCCAAGTCTCTGCTACTCCCTAAATATGATTTTGAGTTTTCTGTTGTCATTCTAATGTCAAAGAGTGGAGGGCATTACTGTCTCGTTTGCACATTTGAAACACCTTGCACAAAGACATCATTTAAATTACTTTAAATCAGACTGTTACCTAGCAGCAAAGCGACAAATTAAATGTATGTAACTATTATGATTGTGGAGGAAATAAAACTGCATTAAATGTGTCAAAGTTATTTAAAGTTTTGTACATTTTCCTTTTTAAATGCACTTGGTTTGTTTTGGTTTGAACAAACCTGTAATGCTATGACCAGTTGTAATGGTGCTTTCACAAAACAAGTATAAAGTACAAAATGGTGCTGCAGAGATTTCCCTGTTCATTGTTAAATGGATTAGGTTATAGAGTTAGTGAGATTACTATGATGGGCAATAACATATTAGAAAAACAGATAAGCGCACATGGCCCTAACACCAGCACTATTGTTCATTCCATTATGCTGGAGTAACCCTAAAAGGACCAGAGATGCTATTAAGTGCTGACGTCAGTCTCATTAAGGTAAATGGATTCTCCCAATTTAAGGAATGCAAATGGTTCCCAACATGCCATTTGGGATTTGACATATTGTTGTCTGAGTGTTCATGCTGAGAGCATGGGACCCAGGAGACAATGGTGGCAGTATTGTCTGACCATAGGCTGTGGTGGAGTAGTCATATCTGAAGTCAATTTGCTGGACTGTGCTCTCCACCCCTAAAGGCATGTTTTCTTAAGTACTGTCTTTCTGTGAAACTGTTAGCGAAATTGTTTTTCCCTTTTAACCAGTCAGGCATAAAAAAACAGGTGTAGAAGAGAAAGCAAGGCAAGTCAGTGGGTTTTGCCTGACTGGTTGACTAATCTGTCCTTAGGATGCCCTGATAATAAGACTGGTTTAGGCTCCACAATAAAGCATGTTTTGGGGGTGTTTAGTATTAAAAATGAGGCTGTTTTTAACTTGATACGGCATTTTAAATAATGCAATGCTCCTGACGTGATGCTCAAAAACAGTCTGTCAAAAGGCACAAAAGGGGGTGAAAAAATGTTTATTTAAATATGTTTTACAATTCTACAAAAACTATCAAATAGCAAACAACAGCACAATGTTGGCAGGATAATTAAAGTACCGCTGCTAAAAATACCAAAACTCTATTGTAATTCAATTTGTGTGACTGTTTTGTATTTAATGTACATCACATTACTCTTTGTCCTTGGATGCCTTTTCTGGTGAAGCGACACAGGGAGAAAAGGAGATCTAGATAAGGGCTGCCTTGTCCTCTGTACTACACCGGATCTACTAATTTTGGACCCCTGAGACCCAATAAACTAATTGTAGCTATTTGATGGTGACTGCCTTACCAATAAGACAAAACATGATAAATATATATAATAGTTTTGCTTTGCCAAATGTCTGAATGTTTTTTTTTTTTTTGCATTTTCCAAAGAATTTAGGTATTTATCACATAATGTGTTTAATGTTTTGGTACCATATTAACATTGTTGTTTAAATGTTCTTTAGTTTCTTTATTTCTAAACAGTATTTTCTCCAAAACCTGACCTTTTTCTTTTTGCATTATTTTCAAGAGCTATTTTATTCCCAAGTTGTGTTCAAATGACTGTTTAAATTGCATTTTTACATGTGGCGCATGCCTATGCAAAACTCACCACAATAATGCTAGGTCACTGTGGGTGGCTACCAGGGTTTTACTACATGGTTGCTTAAGTGTTTTTAGTGCATTGCTATGCCGTTGCTAAAGTGTTTTGTATTATTGCAGGGCTTTGCGAGGAGGTTGTTACTGTAAATGGTTACTGGGAAAAAATGTCTAAATATAATAGAATATGTGTACTATATAGTATGTGAAAATGTGAACTATATCCATACTGTTTTTGCCGAGATTCTAAAGCATGCATGACATAGGCACTTTTCTGTCTCATAAGGCCACAGCTGAAGAGCCACTAAATTCAAAAAGTAGCACAAATGACACTTGCCTGTGGTTAAAGGTTTGTTCAAATCTCCAACTCTAAATTTGAGCAATAATAATATTGATGGCTTGCTATGTAGAAATTTTAGAAATGAATTTACAGATGTAGTTTCATTTTCCTAATTCAAAAATGAAGAAATTACAATTTGTATTATCATGACCCAGCCATCTCTCTTTTTCTCCTTTTTCTCATTTGATTTCATTTGTTTTTAAATAGAAAACAACAACCAACAATGGGCATCTTATTTCTCTGACATGATCGAGTCAGTGTAAAACACAAGGGTATTACTCATCCTATTCTTGCCAATGGGCTACTTCCTGGGTTTTTGTCTCTTATTAGATGTCATTCTGTTTGCCATTAGAATCAACATAATCAAATGCAACACAACTGCATTAGGCCCTAATACTTGACAGATGCAAACCAAATCCTGTGTCACTCATCTGAATCCCTCATTTACCCATCTCACTTTCTCCTCTCTCAGAGGAGGGGCCAGAGTGCTCTCCTTCCACAAATCAATACAGCGTTAGTGGTTAGTGGACTCTGAGCTCGCTGTCGTGGTTGAGCGCATCCACAAAGCTCTCTGAAGCAAACAGAGTGCTGCCCCATGTAGCTCTGGGAGCTTTGGGCTCCTGGTGAACAATGGAGTAATTGAAGACCTCCATTGGACCCCTGACACTGTGCCGGTATTCTGAAGACAGGAAGTGGTGGGGTCATCTCTATGTTCTCTCTGTCTTCTTTCTGTGCACTTCTTCCCCCAGGCAGATACTTGACCTTATTTATGACTCAGAATCACGTCCATCCCATGTCTATCATGTACATTGCACAGGCTTGGTGGACCTCACTGACCGGCCAGAACTGTCAAGGGCTGTAGCTCCTCCTGCTGGTCCATTTCTAAGCTGCCTACTTAGGTGGCATTTTAAGTCATCTTTTAGCAGGCACACTCCAATGCAGGGCTTGTCCAAACAATAGGTACAAAAACATAATGCTTCATAATAAAATTATAATTATAGTACCTTATTTTGGACACATTCTGACCCAAAATTGCATGCATCCTTTGTTGTTAATGCAATCCCAGAATGCATTGCAACAAGATCAGTGAAAATAATAAACGAAGATTACTTTGAAATGGACTTTTTCAACCGATATTTGTCTGTGTTACATAATTTATGCTTATTACAGTAGGCTCAGAAACATGCTAACATCAAACAATGGAAAACTTATGTTTGAAGCACATCAGTGACCATTAGGAGAGTTGCTGCCCATAAAGAGCAATCCAAATCAGATTCTATGATGCCACCCTAAAAAGGCTGCCTAAGTAAGCAGCAGGCACCAAGGAAGCTCACCAAGTTTTATAACAGAGCTTTAGTTAACTTAAAGTTCAGAGGGTAACATGCCCACCAATTCCCAGGATGTGTGGATAGAAGTTCAGCTACTCACAGCTGTAAATGTGCAACACAGTGCAGTAGGCCGGCTTTTCCACCCACTTTTAACGATCACTCATTCTTTGTATGTGTATCTTTCTCCCTTCTTACTTTCTGCCTTTCTCAGGGGCAGATCAGGGTGGTAGTAGGAGGAGGGTCATACGCACTTCCTAGTTTTGGCTCACCGCCTGATCTATTCTGAGTCCACAGGCCTAAGATATTTTTCCAGCAGACCCATGCAGTACAAATCAACAATGTCACATAGAAATAGCCCAAAGCAAAGGCTGTGACGTTTACATAGCTGTGCTGAGATAGAAAAACAGATAGCAATCAAGTGGCTCGGCATGCAGTCTCTGAATCCTAACAGCACTACAGTGGTAACCATGTTCTCGCTCCTCCACAAAATGGATGGGTGATGCATGTTGACAGGGTTTGGAAAAACTATTGAATGTGTACATGGATAGTACTGGCCCAAACCCCCAAATGATTTGTTCCCATCTTTAAATCACTGTGAAAAAATGACCAACACTCAGCTTCTGTTATTGGATTTTATAGATTTTTAAAAGCAGCATGATGCTTGAGTCAATAATTCAGATACGGCTAATAATCATATTTCCTGTTGCTTTTGTCGCATTGATGAGTTTTTGTTGTTTACTTTTGGTATTGTTGTAGATTGACTTAGAGCTTCCAAAAATGAAAGTGAAACTGGTTGTTCAAATTCCACCAGTTGTGTTTGTCACATTCCTAAAGGTTTGTTTTTCTTGTTTCTTCAAACAGATGAGAGGTCCACCACCCACATTTCACGTTCCTTGGCTAATGACGTGGGCTCTTTGGCCCCTCTGATTGGTGAACGTAAAACGTCAGTGCCTGCCCACTCCAGCCAGCCGATGCTGTTTACATTCGATATACCTGTACGTCACTCTCATAGTCCTCTGTCTAACAGCGCCCCACAGGATTACCTCCTTCTTCATCAGTGCATGAGTCGCAAGAGCGAGAGCGCACGGTAAGATCTGTGATGTCATGATGTTCTTAGATCCTGTGGTTGTATTGTATATTCCTCTCATATCATATTGCTTATGATAAGATCATATGAGTTGAAGTAATTTCTATGCCATTAGTGGATAAACAATGACTGATTTCAAATATGATTTCCCAAAACCGGCCCAATCTGGCATTGGTTAGACAAACAGATAGTCCAAACTTGCACCATTGATTGTATTATGTGTTGTTGTGATGGGTTGCTCAGAATGTTACAATTACAATTTATACCTTTTCAGGGAAATCAACTTACAAATAGCTTACTTATTGTTGTCTTTTTATATAAAGATGTAGGAGAAGGAACAGAAGAACATATTTTAACATTGAAAAATGACGTACTTCTCTGCCAACCAGTGACGATAGAAGTTCTTACAAAGAGTTTTTTGAAGGATAAAATAAGTTACAAAGATTTTATATGGAAAAATGTAGACTTTATCCCTAAAATCCTTAAATGAACAGTTCGTCCTGATTTCATCAAACTCTGAGGCCATTTGCACAGACAGTCCCAGTAAAAGCTATGAATCATGAGGTCTGAACTGCCGTTCATCATCTGTGGGCTTTAAGATGTTTTAAAGACATCAGGTCGTCAGTTTCACTAAAGTGTCTCAACAGATGGATGTGGCTGCTTCTTTCTCACATACATTTACCTATACAAAGTTCTTTCTAATTAAGACACTGGAAACTAAAGACACATTCTTCATACAAGGCCTGTCATGTGCTGATGAATGACCTCCAGAGAACGACACATAGATCAAGAATCATGTAATGAAAATTGTGCTAAATATATTGATTAAGCATTACGATTGAAAACAGTGACTGATGTCACTGGATTGGAAGCCGATGTTGTTGTCTGTGTCTGCAGACAGAACACAGTGTTCAGTGTATCTGGGTGAATCTCACAAACTGTCAAGAAATGTACAGGTCATATTTCATCCCCAAATCAAAAAAGAAAATAAAAATATCTTATAAGTATATTTTGCATTATATATATACTTCCAATTGTCAGTAACCTATTGTAATCCATAGAAATCCAAGTACATTTGTAATGTATTGTGTTGTGCATTTTAGCAAGATGATGTTTATACTGTAAACAGTATAACTAAAGGTTTGTACTATTCTATATACAATATATTATTACATATAGCATATTATATTTTTATGAAATCTTACTTATAATGATTTAGGTGTTAATTGTCATTACTTGTTAGTAAAATAATGTATTTTATCTCTAATTATAATGGTCTTCATATGGCCCAGGCATTTTTTAAGGAGATCCATGCATCTACTGTATCTGATGTGACACTCATTTCAAACAAATTTTTTTAAATAACCAAAGACTTTTTAATAACCCTCCAAAAACAATATGGGAATATATACAAAATATTAACAATTTAAAACATATATTAAGGCTGTTAATTTGTGAGCAATGAGTAGTGTCCCTTATACAAACAGCTAAGAGACCTTCCTAAAAATTTAGCAGCAAACAGTGACGTATGATAATGTTTGCACAAGGATTCATTTTCAGGATGTGCTCACCAGTCATTTCACCTTGATCTGCTTCAACCTGAATGCTCACTGGAGTAATCATGACGTTTAACTAATCACACAACCAAAATCTTATTATATCTATCATCCATCTATCATCTATGCTCCTTAACTTAAACATTTGATTTAGTCTGTAAGTTTAAAAGCTGCAGAAAGCAAACAGAATCAGTTTTGTCCCGTGGGTACCAGCCATGCCAGTTCTACTGTGGGAATGTGCCCAATATAGAGCCCTCCAACATGTATCATAAATACTCTAAATCATGCAGACTGCCTGCTCAATAAAGTCAAGCAGCAGAGAACTTGAAACTCTGTCTTTGTAAGCAAAGCTGAAAGTCATGTGAAACAAAGAGAAACACTGCACCCAGTGGTTGAGTCTAGATATTACACCCAGCTGTTGACATTTATTTCTATAGTGCTTTTTTACAAAGTAGCAAACAAACTGGTTACAATATACTGTAGGTGAAATAGTCATACACAAGGATTAAAGAAATCATATAAAACATAAGAATATGAAATATATAGAATACATAATATTATTACAAATATATTAAGATGTACATTAGTGATACTATATATTAATATGTACATTAGCAAAACTAACTATATAATATAGTGAACTGTTATATTCATAGCATAAAAAGTACTTATATATAGGTTTGTACAGATCATAAAAACTAACATGTATTCCTTCTTTCCAAAGGAGTGCTAGTTTCTCACAAGCCTCACGCAGCAGCCTGTTGGTGGGCAGTGACTCTGCAGTTCAGAGACTCACTCATGGATTCTCTCACTGTCTGAATGGCATGGGGGGGCAGCTTCACGGTTTTTACAGTCTACCCAAACCTGGCAAGCATCAGCAGCTGTCCTCCAGGACTGAATCGCGCGACGGCTGCTATGTGCTGCCCAGAGGTTTTAGCACTGAAGAGCAAACCGAGCTGGAATCAGAAGACATCTACACCTACAAGACCCCCAGTAATACTCTGGTGGCCCCACATTCCAATGATCAGCGGGCCCTCGATAACTACGATCTACCCAGCATTCCCGGTTCCGTCTACCAGATCCCCCGCACGTTTGATAAGAACCACAACGCCCTGCTGCCATCCAGCGCTGACTCTGTAAACGCGCCCCCGCCCAGGCCCCCCAAACCCAGCCAAGGCTCAGATACACGGTGGGTGAGCCCGCTGTCCGTGGGGGCTCAAAATGGCGATGTTGCGACCATGTCTGTGATTCCCAGGAGGAACACCCTGCCGGCAGTGGAGAACATCAAGCTCCATAGAGGTAGTGAAATCATAATCATGTGTTAAATAAGTGTCATTTGTTTTGCTGTGAAATGAGGTGCTTAACCTTTAGAAAATTGTGTTTGTCCTTTTCTATAGGTCAAACCAAATTAATTGTCAGCTGTTTCATTTTTCAATTTATTTTATACATTCAATACAAATATATTATGTATCCCTGTCACAAAATTCTGTCAACAGTTTTAATTCTTGATATGTGTGATTTGTTATTTTCTAGCAATAAATAATTAATCACTAAATTCTAGAAAAAAATAAATAATCACTAAAATACATAATATTAGATAATTAATAAAGATAAATCAAAAAATAAAAAATGTGCCAGAATGGGTAACACAATTGACAATTAAGTTTAAATTAAGCTGTCACTCAGCTCAGACTTCCTAGTTTGGTTTGTAATTATTAATGAATACAGTGCTGCTTGAAAGTTTGTAAACCCCTTGAGCTGTTTGGAGATTTCTGTTGTTTTAAATGTCAGATGTATGCTGATCCATTGCATATGTTTGTTTGGAGGGAATTTTTGGAATAGCCAAAAAACTACATGAAAGATTATCGGGGTAACCGATTCAGGTGAAACACATTTGGTTGCTTAATTAATCAGTTAAGCAGACCAACCAAATTAGACATCCTTAGGAAAGTGGTTAGGCAACACTGATTAAAAGAGAGAGAGGAAACCAACCAAACCACTGTAGTGCCAAAGAGTCAAACAATGCCAAGAGGAAAGGAGATATCCGAGGACATCAGGAAGAAGGTGGTGACAGCCCATCAGTCTGAGGAAGGCTATAAGACCATCTCCATGAGATTCCAACTCCATCCATCCACTGTAAGACAAATCATCTACAAATGGAGGGCATTCAATATGACCACAACTCTGCCTAGAAGTGGACGCCCATCAAAACTATCATCAAGAAGCACCAGAAATATAATAAATGAATTAAAGGCCAACCCACACATCACCTCTAGAGAGTTGCAGACCTCTCTGGCAGCATCTGGGGTAAATGTACATGCGATGCATCAGACGAAAATGTAACAGACATGACATTTATGGGAGGGTTGCTAGAAAGAAGCCTCTGCTCTCAAAAAAGAACAAAGCTGCCTGTTTCTTTGCCAGAGAGCATTTGGACAAACCAGAGGCCTTTTGGAAGTCCATGGACAGTCTTTTGGACAGATGAGTCCAAAATAGATTTATTTGGTCATAATCAAAGTCGCCATGTTTAGAGAAAAGCTAACACTGAATTCCAGGAAAAGAACCTCCTCTCAACAGTGAAGCATAGTGGTGGAAATGTGAAGGTCTGGGGCTGCTTTTCTGCCTCCGGGCCAGAACGACTCCTTATTATTCAGGGAAACTTGAATTCTTAGACCTATCAACAAATTCTTGAAGAGAATCTCCTGCCATCAGTCAGAGAGCTGAAGCTGGGCCGAAATTTTGTGATGAAACAAGACAATGTTTTGGATGTACATTTGATTAGGTTATTCTGTTTGTTTTTACACAAAACCTAATCATGTCTGAAGTGTTCACAAACTTTCAAGAAGCACTGTATGTGTTAAAATATTGGACAATTTTTCTAACAGCTGGCTTTTAACTACTGAATGCCCAAGCTTGACAAATACAGTTTTACAGCTGGTGTAAAACTGAGGAAATAGAATGAACTTGTTAACTTATCTAAAGGCCATTTTGTATGGCTTTTATTAAAGGTGTTGATAACCCCATACCCTTCTATTCACTTCTCTTCAATCTTTAAATTGTTGTTTTCTGTTCAATTTGTGCATCAGATCTGAAAGCAAGAGGCAGTCTGGTCATTGTTTACTCTGATCTGCTAAGAGACTAATGAAATTCAAGCCATGCACGCAGCCCCAGAATGGCTTGTTCCAGCCTGATAAGCGTTGAAAAAAGCAGACAAAATTCAGTGATTTCCTAGTGGCTCAGCAGGGCCAGTGTGTCTGTAGAAACAGAAAGTGACTTTTTGACCATTCTCTTCTCATTCCCATACATGAAATGTATGCAGAAAAATGATGCTCCATTACATACAAATAATGACGAATTTTGATTACTTGGGTTGTTTTTTCAATGTAACATGGATGGTTCAGGCTGTTCAGTTTTCTCATGTTTTATTTAGGCTCCTCCTTTGAGACAGGCAGTCACCAGCGGCCAGTCTATTTCAACTCCGGTCAGTCAGTGGAGTCTGTCAACGATGGCTTTAGCTCCTACTTGGTAAAGCATCTTTTCTATCATTTCCAGGTCACAGGGTTCTCAAGAAATGATTCTGTTTGTGCTTGACAGTTTCTTTCTTATTATCAGTTGAAGAGGCTACAGTTGAACCTTCAAGAAATCATAATTTACCACCTCAGTCCCAAAGTAACAGGGCCTTGACAAACCATTATAGGGTGGTGTACCACCCTTAAATATCTCATGACTACTAATAAATATGAATATGTTGGGGGTGTGGTGTAAAGTACCAGTAGTTGTTTATTTTGACTAACTCTAAACCTGTATATAATGCACTACATTTAGTCACCATATTAGAGTAAGTTTGGAACTTATGTACTGTGAATGTTGAACTCTGTTATATTTAGATTTCTTTTAAATTGCAAATTAAACAGAGAAAATGTTTTGTATTGAATAATGTGATTTAGTTCAGTATCTTGTTAATTATATCTGTAGTAAGTCACAGGCACACAAATGGCACAGTTTCCTGAAAATGACCCCATCACTCAACTCACAGAGGCCACAGAATGACAATAGCAAGTTTATTTAAACTACGACAAAACAAATGGTGTGTGTGTCATAGTGGTTTTCAACACTAAGCTAAAACTGTGTAAGCTGGATTGTTCTTTTCTTATTTATAGAGAACCAAAGCCACATTGACCCGCTCTGACAGTGCTGGTTCTGAGGATAACTACGTGCCCATGAATCCTGGCTTGTCGTCCTCCCCTCTCAGTGCTGCCCTGGCTGACAGTCCTAAAAATAACTATATCCCTATGAGCCCAGGTCCTCACCATTTTGATTTCCCAGGATTCTCAGCAACGTTGCCAGCCAGGAAGGGCAGTACGACTTCACTGTGTCTCCGACCCGGCCGACTCAGTGACGTTACACCACCGCCAATCAATCGCAACCTTAAACCCAACCGGACAGGTGGGTGGAGCTGTCTCTACATCTCATAACGTCTGTCTTCTGCCCATTTATTTTTGTAGCAGTTTCACCCTTTTTACCCTTATTTGATTTCAAACCTCTTTTTTTTGGAACAATACTTTCTGGCTAATATTTATTCAATTAATATAAAATGTCAATGTTACACTAAACCTTAGCTTTCCTGTAGCTCAGTGGTTAGAGCATGGCGTTAACAACGCCAAGGTCCCAGGGATTGCACATACTCAGAATCAATGTATAGTATAATACAATGTAAGTCGCTTTGGATAAAAGCGTCTGCCAAAAGCGTAAATGTAAAACTTGAAATATAGCAAACTAGTTGTATGGACAACTTTTTGGGGTCCCTGTTGATTGTTGTTGCCTGGAAAAAAACGACTAGTAAATTAAACAAAATATTGTGTTTTATAGTAGAAAAAAGGTTGAGTAAAAGATGACAAAAATTTTAATTTCTGTGTGAACTATCTCTTTAAATAGTTAAGCTGATTTATTGTGTCTTGGTTTGCAGCAAAACCAACACCTCTTGACTTGAGAAACAATGGCATCATTGATGAGCTTCCGTTCAAGAGCCCCATCACCATGTCTTGGACCAGACCCACGTGAGTGCTTGCCCAAATAATAATTGTGAAGTGGAACGAAAATGATACATGGTTTTTAAAATTTTAAGCAAATAAAAATCTGAAAAGTGTGGTGTTCATTTGTATTCAGCTGTACAATACTTTGTACAGCCACCTTTCGCTGCAAATACAGCTGCAAGTCTTTTGGGGTATGTCTCTACCAGCTTTGCACATCTAGAGACTGAAATTTTTGTTCATTCCTTTTGCAAAATAGCTCAAGTTCAGCCAGATTGGATGGGGAGCGTCTGTGAACAGCAAATTTCAAGTCTTGCCACAGATGCTCAATGGGATTTAGGTCTGGACTTTGACTGGGTCATTCTAACACATGAATATTCTTTAATCCAAACCATTCCATTTTAGCTCTGGCTGTATGTTTAGGGTCATTGTCTTGCTGGAAGGTGAATCTCCTTCCCAGTCTCAAGTCTTTTGCAGTCTCCAACAGGTTTTCTTCCAGGATTGCCCTGTATTTAGCTCCATCCATCTTCCCATCAACTCTGACCAGCTTCCCTGTCCCTGCTGAAGAAAAGCATCCCCACAGCACATTGCTGCCACCACCATGTTTCACAGTGGGGATGGTGTGTTCAGGGTGATGAGCAGTGTTACTTTTCCGCCACACATAAAGCATTTAGTACAAAAAAAGTTTAGCAAAAAGTTCAACTTTGGTCTCATCTGACCAGAGCACCTTCTTCCACATGTTTGCTGTGTCCCCTACATGGCTTGTGGCAAACTGCAAACGGGAC
>JAZGTI010010544.1:0-17578 GCA_036877585.1 Botia kubotai | reverse complement strand
TGATCAAAGGCTTAGCTGTGACTTTTGTTTCTTCTTCTGCCTGCGCTACCCCTCTCTCCCTACCAGATGGCAGCAAGGAGCAAGTTCACAAACGTACCCCAGAGGCATTTAAATTCAGGAAAGCAACTTTCTCCCCCTCGCTCTCTGATCACGGCTCATGTAACATCATATTTAAAAATGAAATGGCAGATTTGACTATGCGTATAAGAGAGCCCCAAAACTGTTTTTGGTCTACAATACTTTTAACATTCTTTTCACACGGCTGCTGGCCGCTAATGCCATCTAGAGCTGGTCGGGGCTCGGCAGCATTGTGTTGTATAGGCGCATGAAAGCGTGTACAACAGTGGATAGTGTGTCTTCTCAACCACCACTAAAGCCAAGCACATCAAAGCCCAGCTGAGGAATCAGAGGTATTCCTGCATCGGTTCAGATAAGGGCGAGTTCCATTTTGTGGCTTAGCCACATAGGGTGATCGGCTTTCTGTTATTTTTCCCCATCTCATATGCTGTTAGACCGCCCGTCTTATCTGTCGTGCAGCTATGTGGCTCAATTTATTCATTTTACTGTTTACCTGCGGTGAGCTGCGTCTTTTTCATACTATTTTTATGTGTTTGTTGCGGTAATCTTTGTACCTCCGGTTCATCGTTTTCTAAATGGCTGTATAAAGGTCCTCAATCGCTTGATTGTACGTGCGCACACGAACGTGCACGCTGGCAGATCAAAGCCCTCGATGAGTTTTCATGTCTAATGTTAGGTGGAGGGTGGCTGCGAGCTGGAGGGGGCGAATGCTAATTGATGTCCTTAATCGGTTTTATTGAAAGTCAGATCCACTCGTGGCAGAAAAGGGCCTCTCACAAGCCTCTCTTGATTACGCAATGATTATAAATTCGCCGTATTCGAGTAGCTTCCACTATCACGTCGACAGTGAATGATTCATGGGCCTTTCTTTATCTCCATTGCAGGCTGTTTTAGCAAACCTTATTGCGTTCACTGTGTCCTTCATCAGTGTTTGTATGGTTTCATAAGAGACAGTGCTTTGAGTGGCATTTGACCTGCACTTAAAGTTGACCTATAAGCACAGATCACTAGGTACCTTCAAATTTACATTTGTCTTGTGTTCCATTACATCAACGCAAGCTAGCTCGACTCATCACGTACCCGTGTTAGGCTAGCTAACACATCCTTGATCCGCGTCACACAAACTACAGTTCATTTTCCACTGCGCCGCAGCTTTAAGACACAAAGAGCGCAGGTGAAAAATGAGACGCACAATGGCTCATTTGTCTGCTACCTTGGACTGTTTGTGTAATATGTCATCCCTTCCTTTCCTTTATAGCAAACGACATTGCTGTGAAGGCGCCCATAATGTTCCTCATGACAGATCAAATGGAAAGTGACAGTGGGAAGTTATGTATAGCCACAGGGACACCATTACACATGGTAAAATAAGATCCAGGCATCTTTCAGTCCCCGCAAAGTGTACAAATGGCTTGTAATACGTGCTTTAAACATCATTAGGGTTTTGTGTTGCTTACCGTCTGTTCGAAATGAGCGCCGCACTCATTACGACCTACTTTAACACAAAGGCCGTCGTCAATTCCGCTGAGCGGTCTGAAGTTAAGCGTCTTGCGTTTTTAAGCCGGTGGGAATTTTATGTACTTATTTAGAGGCCACTTATGAAATTTGATTTTAAATGCATCAGAATGTGAAAAACAGTGCATGTGTTTTGAAGATGGTTTGCTTCTTTAAATAGCAATTTTGGGCAATTTTTGTTTTTTTAGAAGGCAGAAATGTGGTTAAGGGCGTAACCTGTTACGACTGTCTTTCGTCCAAAAATATTTCGATAAATGACGACGTGTCATTTTTTGTGCAGTAAAATTAAGAGTTCACTTTTGATGTTCCGTAAAAGACAGAAAGGTTAAAATGACATGAGAGTGAGTAAGTGATGACAGAATTTCTATTTTTTGATGAACTATTTTGGGTGAAGTTTATAAAGACAGTTATGGGACAATTTATAATTTTTAGGATATTTAGAGGAAAATAGTGATGCAATAAAATAAAATAGAAACAACACTAGCTTTATTTTATGCAGGGCTCCAGGCAATACAATACCTTCTCTCAAAGGAGCTTAGCGGCGCATCTCATGCGAGCTACTACTGCAGTTGCATTAAAGCACCATCTGTGACAGCTGCTACTGGCTATTGCAGAGCAGTACAACAGGAACAAACACCTTCAACAATAACAGTGCTACTTTATGTAACCGCCTTTTATGTTTTTAGCTTTAAGCATGTTCTTGAAGTTCAGCTGGTGCTGCTTCAGCAAACTATCATTTGCTTAGCCCCGCCTTTATACGTACTGACCAATCCTACTTAAGCAACTGTTGCCACCCGCATGTGGGAAGCGCAGTTTGTAGTTTAAAGTGGAATGTTCTTTTTTTTAATCTAAACATGAATTTTAATTTGAACATGAAAAAATATGCTTAAAATATGACATGGACAAGGCTTTTTGTCATTTTTGGTAACTGAGAAGTGCCATTCTGTGATAATTCATCAAAATATCTCTTCCCTCTCTCCCACATAAGAATAAGAGTGACTAAACAATAGTGACTGAATGATGACAGAGGTTTCATTTATGGATGTACCTGTGAAATTTTTGTCATTGTTTAAATGGATTATGCTTTTGGAGAAAGTGACAAATATTATTATGGATTCATGCATAATGCCTACTAGACAAGCACAGGATGAATATATTAGAATATATTAAAGCTTTTGGGCAGTTGCCACACGAAAAGTTAATTGAAATATTTATTGATAATTCTGCAACGGAATTTTAAGATGACAGTTTTCTCCGACTTGTTTGTCTGGTTTGTGAACGTACGATACGCTTTCCGAAAATGAAAGCAGCTGTCAGTTTAGCAGTCTGATGATGCATGAGTCTACAGTCTAAGCTATGGTGATCTTACAGTAGCATTTTCAGGAACACAGAGGAAAATAAAACCAGGAGAGATGAAAAGTAATTGGAAAATTACCTCAAGCTCTGCTGATCATGTCAATTCACCTGCCTGACCTTTGACCTCACGCAGACCTTTGTAAAGTTTAGGGCATTTTTGAACAGTGCAGTTTCTCCAGTACCTTCCTAGATTCATTTCTGACAATTCGAGCCTTTTAATATACAAATGCTATGACAGAGTGTCATTGCAGCCTATTGTAAGTTCATATTGTAAAGAATGATGAAGACTCCTAATACCCGTGGCTGTGTTTTAATTAATAAAGGCTTAAGAGTGATGATTCATTCTGCCAGTTATTAAGAAATACTTGCTGGCTTTTAGTGCTTAATTTTCCCCAGTTTAATTTATTCTTATCAGCCGTTTATGAATTTGAACTTGTCTATGAAGGCGAATGCTACGGAAATTGAAAGCACCTGAGCACAATGTGTAAGATTGACCAGCCATAATAATATGCAGATATACACTCTTACTGTATACCGTAAATATGTATCTCATTATTGTTATGCTGTGAAAGTCTGTATGTATGGGGCCTCAAAATCCAAGGCCACTAACGAAAATGCTTCTATTAGCATTTTTCTAACTGAATACACATTTTCATTATAAGTGATTTAACATTGCAACATTTGAGTGAACAGTTTAATTGAAAAATACAGAAATTCATGATTTATTTATTTTTGGCATCTAACCTTCTGTTTAGGGGTAAATTAAATTTTAAATCTCAGATTATTAATGCAGTCTCAGAGACTTTTAAACTGTTGCTGAGTTTTCATCATAGTTAAGTCACCGAAGCTGCACAGAACAGGCTGCTATGCCACTAAGATCTGTGATAAAGCTCTTATTTTCTCCTTAGCACGACTGAGACAATCAATTGACAGCTATGGAGAAGCTTTGGGTAATACAGAATGAAAACCCTTGCCCCTCTCTCATGCTCCCAGCTAGATCAATATGATCTTTAATGAAGTAAAAAGGTAAGGTTTAAACACAGGGTATAAAAAGCCAGCAAGAGTGAGACAATATCTCTGAGTAAAAGCGTGTTTAGATGTTCTCCTGCTTCCATAAGAGTCTTAAAGGCAAAGTCACAAGTACACAAAATACAATTTTGTCATTATTACCCAGCCTTATATGATTGTGTCCCCGCATAATTTTCCTTCTTTTTAGGAACACAAAAGTAGAATTTAGAATGTCTTGTGTGTTATTTTACACACTTTTACAGTGAACTGAGACTGGATGTTTTTAATGCTAAATGTGATGTCATGTGCTATCTTTGTTTGATGACAAAACCAAGACTTACATTTTGATTCACTGTTAATCTCCCTCTCTGGCGAGTTTGATAAAACAGATGACCAAATCAGTACAATTCAGTCAAAAGATTGAAATATGAAAATGATACCCATACTTGACATGAGTCCTCGCATTTAACCCCTACTGGAGTGAACACACACATACACAAAGCAGTGAGAGGTACTCCAGCACCCAGAGCAGCTCAACATTTTCCTGCCAGCAGTAGAAATCAAACCTGTGACCTTTGGGTTACAAGGTTTGATTGTCCTTAGTTAAACTCTAACCATTAGGCCACCACTGCCCCACAGTCATGAGTTCCTGTGTACTGCTTGATATCTAGGGCAGATGTAAATAGCAAATAGTAAACAGCAGCTTAAAGTTATTGTGTGACTTCAGATGACTTGGAAGTTGTATTAATTACTTTTATCATCATTTAAAGGTTCTTTTACACGACTTTATAACCTTGAAAGCTCCTATTTGCATTCATTGTAATTGGAAAAGAGCAACTAGAACCTTTTTCTAAATTTCTCCTTTGTGTTCCAAAAAAAGATCATATAGATGCGTAAATGATGACTTTTTTGGGTGAGCTATTCCTTTAATCTGAATTGGCAACAGTCTTTCTCCGGCAAATAGGTTTCGCACTGTTAAACATACAATTAGCATTTTTAGACCATGTACGGCACACACTCACAGAATGAAGAGGTAAGCAGTTGCCTGCCAAAGTTAGTACAGATCGATCGTGAGCATGTTTACTGCTTTACTAAAATGAGACAGCATTTAAGAGCTGTCTGGGTTTGCTGCAGTTTATCTTTGGCTCTTGCCATAGCCCCCCCTCTCTTCCCTATTCTATCTCTTCATGCCTCTGAGCTCCACTTGCTGAGCCTCTGTGATATTCCTTACTATGAATCACGGCCACACCTCTCTTTTCCCTCTCTTCATCTCTTCATTGTTAATCTTTTATCTCTCTTCCGACAGAGGAGCAATCAGTGATATATATATTTTGCAACTGTTGGCAAGAAATTCTACCATCAACCATAAAGCATTCCTGAGGGTTTTGCAGTATGTGATTTGTTTATACTTTAGTGATGTGGAGTCTGTGGATATGCCCTTAGGTACATGTAAAAAAGGTTAGCATAGCACAAGGAGGTGTAATATACTTGGTGGGAGCTACCCATTAGCATTCTCATTTATCTTATGCTGGTGCATCAGCTCCGGTAATGCACCAGCATTGATGTAGAAGCTGCCATCTTCTGGGAACCTTGTTTGAGTCAATCAGCTGAGTCGTAACTGCTATGTGACTCATCGGGAAGGAAAGGGAAGGAAATTTGCACTATATGACCAAAAGTATGTAAACATCCCCTTCTAAATAAATTAGTTAAAATATCGGGCTATTCCAATGATGGAATTATTCCAAAAATGAGAGCAAGGTAAGGCCAAATCCTAATGCTACATTATATAATGACATTTTATGGTATTTAATGGTAATGGTTCAGAGTTGCCATATAGAACCATATAGAAATGGTTCACCGAGTCTGGTGTGGAGAAACTCAACTGTTCAGCTCCATTGAACTCATTTGGGATCAACTGTAACATTGACTGCGAGGCAGACCTCTTTACCCAGCATCCATGCCTGATGACCTCACCGATGCTATTGTGTCCCTTTTAGTTGATTTCTGTCCATTAGCTATAAGCAGCTGATTTGTTCATTTCAATTAAGTTAAAGAGCCGCTAAAAAAACAAAACTGTGGTTTAGTTACTCAAGACAGGATCAGGAAAAGGAGATGGAATGAGAGCTGGGGTTTGCCCACCACCTGAAAAAGTTAGAGAACGATTTCTTTCAAATTAAAATTCTGTGTGTTCTTTCTGTGGAGCAAAATGTCAAAGCTGCTATTTTCCACACCACAAACATGAAGGGCGATCACTGGCTGTGATGCTTAATTTCTGAATTAATTTTTGGGATGTGAAAAAAAACTCCAACACTACACGTATCCAATCACAATTAACTAGTTAGAAAGTCTTTTTTGTAGTTAGAAATGTCCTTAAAACTACTGCCACTATAGACTGCCTTTATATAAATAATACAAGAAATAGGATGGTTTTCGAACAATTGAGCTTTTATATACGTTTTTCTTTACGAAACTCATCGCGTTCTCTTCAGAGCAATGAATACAATTGTCTGTTTTGTAGGCGGACAGCTGACAGCTTTGTGTATGATCTGCCTTGTGTCCTTATATTCTTTTATATCAGTCCTTACTGTTAAAAACTCTAAAACAGGCCTCAGATTTCTAAACGCCACCACCATTTGGTCACGTTTCATAGTTTTACTTTGTTCTTAGAGAACACACACCATAGTG
The DNA here is from genome assembly GCA_036877585.1 of Botia kubotai. NCBI lineage: Eukaryota > Metazoa > Chordata > Actinopteri > Cypriniformes > Botiidae > Botia > Botia kubotai. Next base: position 10,936 of record JAZGTI010010544.1, on the reverse strand, counting down.
CGTGTCTGCAGCAGGCACGAATGTCGAGTATTAAGATGTCATATCTTCTTTTGTTTTTGTCTCTCTCCACCCTGATTCACCCTTGTGAGATTTCTCATGGTGTCTGTCTTTACTGTAACTTTCTGGGCCCTTCAAAAAGTCAAACAGCTGAACACATTTAGCCGATAATGGTACAAGGAGATCAATGAGACGGACGGGGGAAAGATAGCATCAGGCAGCAATCTGTGAGTACTCCTGATCCAGAGCTGATGGATGTCAGAGAGGAGATTTCGGAGCTGAGCCTCCGGTGTGGAGAGACGCTCTGGGCGACAGCAGAGCAGAGCGGAAGCCTCCAGCACTGATCACAAAACCCACGTCAGGTCCTCCGCTGGGGCCGGATCAGCCCACACAGCTACATCAAAGCAAACACCTCTTAGAGAAAGATTTTCAGCTTCTTCTTCTTCTGTTTCTAAGCTGTTTTGAAATGAATGTGCCTTTTGACCTGTATTGAGACATTTTACGAGGAACTCAACAAAAGTTCCCAATAGCCGATAGCGCCATTTATTTGCAGTGTTTTATCAGCGGATTCCCAAAGGGAAATCTTTGCCTTGTGATCTTTTGGCTTGTTACTGGGTTGTTGATAATCTAGAGCTAGTCTGGCATAGCTTTCATCACTATGAACCAGGCACCCGAATCGTCTTTTAAAAATGCAGAAAGTGTGCTGTACAAGGTGCGCCTGGATGTGCCCAACACTTTTCCCCATTATTTGATCATCATTTGGTGAATCACTGCTAAACACAAACAAATGTAAACAAAATTCTGTTTCTGGGAATGTTTTCAGAACGTTGGCTAAAGTTCTAAAAGTTATTAAAAAACGCTCTTGCAGTAACCGGCACGTTTGGAATGTTACTAAAACTTTCAAAATAAAGTTTTTAACGTTTGTATTACTGTGGAAGAGTTACGGAAACATTCTTACAACCTAAAATTATTAGCTGGAAATGATGTAACTTATATATGTAGACCAGATAGCAGCCGGTTAAACTAGATGGTTGGTAGTGCAGTTTTTGTGCGCTAATAATCTAATAGAAGTCCAACTTGTCATTGACAACTTTTAACAAATATATGTACTGTACACATTTTTTCACTGGTTTCGATTGCATGAGTCTGACCTTAGCCTGTTTCCGCCCCCTCATCGTCTCTTTTCACATTGTACTTTTGCGTCCAATTGCATCATCATGCAACATGCCGTACCATTGCAGGTGGTAGTGACAGATGTTTACTGTAGCTGTGACTGTAGCAATGAGACATCTCACTATATTTTGAAATATTTGTGTCTTTGGGTTTCCCAGATATAAAGAACGCTAGAATACATTCAGAGAACCAAACGAGAGAAACGCGTTAGACTTCAACAAGTGTGACCAGCAGCGTGAAAAATGCGAATTATACATCATCAGTTGTATTTCCGAAAATTCCACGGATTGCTTTTATACCAACTGCAATTCGTAGCAGAGTTCACATAAGTTCACGTGGTGCGCATCCGTGGAAAACTGTTTTCACACAAACAAACAGAACTCTGACGATATTGGACTCGGGTCTGCACCAAAAACTCTCGCTTTAAGACATTTTCACGAATGATCTCATATAACACAGCGGAACATCGGTAGACCGTGCAACCACATCAAAACGGTGAGCAACTTTGCCTCCCGCCTGTCTGAGAATCGCTACAAGTCTGATATATGTAAAAAGTGTGCGCCTCATGAGATTGGTCCAAAAGCCGACAGCCGCTGCATCTGTCTTTATCTGCGTGTAAGTGCTGCGGCGCATCATCAGAAGAGGACAGCGCGTCCGGCTTTTAGATTGCAGACTTGATTAGCTATTGATTTTCTGCAGCGTCTTTATTATGAGTATATCTGTAACAATTGCATAGGAGCTCATTTTTTAGCTTATGGCATTTTCTAAACCTCTGTTCTATCTGAGAGCCTTGCAGCTTATTCAGTTGAGTTAGACTCTACCGCAGCAATATGTTTACATGAACCATTAGTCATTTCCTGCCGGCTGATTTTTTTTGCCTTTAATTACTGCTAATGACGATTCTATAGCTTTAAGGGGGTAAAAGCACCATCAAAAACTGTTCCGCAATGTTTTTTTAAAACAAGTCATAATGTTGCTGCTTAATCATACATTACTGCCTACGCGTTTAACACGATACCCATCTAATGCATGTAAACATATTCTGTTGTTTCGTACATGCCGAAGTGCATATCCGTCAGTTGATAAGTATTTAGCTTATGTGTGAATAATACATATATTGTCTTAATGTGAATGACAGAATGCAGGCTGGAAGCTCTGAATTAGATCGGAGCAATCAGACGACAGAGACGTCGTTTCCTGCCTTTGGACGAATGCACGTTGCCATGGCAACCCTTCAGCTCCATACCCTTCAAAACAATTAGAATTCAACACCGTTGCCACTGCCAATGCTCACAGCATCACACTCTGGTCCAGGGTTGTGGATAGATTGTGCAAATTGCATGCGGTTGCATCTCGCCCGCTCTCTCTCTCTCTCTCTCTCTCTCTCTCTCTTTTTCTCAGTTTAGCATCAAAAGCTTATCAGAAATAGAACCAAGCCTATAGAGGCCGTAAACAGAGAGGCAGCGCAAAACTAGATCAGAGAACCTGACTAATCGCCATTTCTCTGCTGTATACTAGTGTATTGGATGTACCAGTTTTCCTATATATTCATTGGCCGGCGTGGTTGCCCTTTTGCACAGTGTAATTTACTTTAATGAGAACAATGCTACTGCTGTCTGAACGGTCACATTTTCCGGCTTGATTTGGAGAGATCAATGCTTTGAGCAAAGTCTGAAAGCTGTAGATAAAAATAAAGGACAATTTCTCTTATTACTTGGAAAGGGACACGTGTTTTTTTGCAGCAAGTAAACACAATATTCAAAAATGGTTCTCTGCAGTACGCTGTCAGTGGTGATTGATTAGGCGTTATGTAATTATTCCTGTTTAAAGTTGAGGGGTTTTATGTGTGTGGTGTGTTCCCGCTGCTGTGTACCGTATTGGGTCTGGTCTTCTGTCAGGAAAGAACAGGAACTGAGTAAGAGGGTCATTTTTGCCCAAGCCGTCACAGCCCGGCATGATTGATACGGTACTTAAGTTGTCAGCGACGCACTGCAGAATGAGTAAATTAAGAGGATTGCTGTGTTACTGTTTATTCTTTCACTGTTTGCGGCTTTTATTTACACTTTGCTGTGATTGTTGCATTTGTTATCGCTCTGTTATTTATCATGTAGTCATTATATATTCCACACAAAGTCCATAATCACTCTTCACACACTGCATGACTAATGCCTCAATTTGTGTGAGCCGCACAATTTAACTTAATTATATTCCAGATGCATCTAGTCTTCATTTCTAATGTCAATTATTCATTTCGCTCCAAAGTAAAGTTTATTTCTCTTCATTCTGTTGTCCTGAAGGCACCTGTCCACTGTGGACATTTCATAAACAATCAGACCATATTTATTTCCTATTGGACAATCAGACCATATTTACAGGCTTGTTTGTTGGTCAGTGAGCTTGATAGCGTAAGCTACCGGCGCGTTTGGATCTCCGCACCCGTTGGCTTGATAAGCAGGAGTGTCCACAAAAGGTCAACAGTGTCCTGCGCTAAATTGAGCTGAGCTGTTAAAAGCTGCCACTGTAGGCTGAGAGACGACCATTACCACAGCTGATTGATTAGCCTCAAGCAAAGACATGTTCCTAGGTAACGAGAGAGCCACGTGCCCCCTCCTACGTTCTCTCGCCTGTTTTTTCCGGGTTGGGCTCATTGTTTTCAAGTTAGCAATTCTGTGTAAATTCAATCAATTAAAACCGCATTGCTCAGTTGGATTGTAAATATTAAATCATCTGTCCATGTATAATGGACGTTTTTGGTAGCATTAAAGCGGGTAATGGGGTTGCGCTGGTTCTGGTGTCGGCTGACGGCATGGAAGCGTCACAATTAACGCTTCAGGAAATGTTATTAGTTAAAGGTTTTTACTAGTATCCTCTGTGGTAGATGTTTGTGCTAATGGGCATTTTTGAGAATGTGGTGGTGTCTGTTCTCAGAGCAGGACCGTTAAGACCTTGGACTGACCTTTTTCTGCAGTCTTGTACACCTTCTCACATTTGCTGTATTAATTGGTAACACTGCGGTATTAATTACAGCCTTAGCTTGCAGTAGTGTCTGTTTTCGCAGATATGTATTTATTTTATTCATTACCGAGGGCCTTGATGTCCTTGATACCATTAGGGCATGCAAACGGATCTTTGAAACATTCTCGATTATGATGGGATACGTCATTCATTTTCCACAATGTTTTCCAGAGACAATTTCCACACAATTCATTTTCCAGAGTCCATGCCAGCTCAAGTTCAAGCCGTCATTAAACGAGGGGACATGCCAAAAAAGAAGTGAATATAGCTGGTAATTTTTCAATCCAACTTTCACTCAGACTATTATTTGTATTGTCAAAAAAAATCGAATTATATCAAAACATGAACGCAGACTCTTTTTCACTGTTCGTTTTGGACTTTATTGTGTTATTGGACTTATTGTGTTATTATGTGACTATAGTGTGTTTCTACAAATGGACATGAAAAAATGAAAAGGATAGAAATATATTGTTGGAAAAGAAGGAGCCTGTGCTGAACAAATCAATATTGATTTGGCTCAATATACAATCAATATGGAGTCAGCTGTATCTGTTAAACCTGCATGGAGAACTTGTTGCAGACAGATACAGATCTGAAACGCTGTGTTTAAACAGTGAGCTGATAAAGAATTCAGTACCCCAGAACCTGTGAGATTTTAAACCAGTCTTTCATCAAGACAAGACAATGAAGGTCCTGATGGATCCATCTGGAAAACAGCTGAAGCAGAGTTTGTGTCCTAAGACAAATGTCCTCTTGTTTGTGCTCTGAAGAGGTTTGTTGTCTGGTTATTTCACGTGTGTGCGCCTGTGTGTGTGCGTGTGTGTGAAGATCCAACCACCGACAAGCAAGAATCATATCATCAGAAAAAACAGTGAAGGGTATCATGGATTACAGGGATTATTGGAGACGGCATTTTGGTCCAGAGCTTCAGAGCTGAAGTCTGATGTATGTGCTGACTCGTCAAATGATCATGCTGCGAATATGCTGGGGGTAATATAATATAATCTCTTTAATATAATCTCTTTGTGTCTTATATAAATCTCTTTAACAACAAAAGGAAGGCAAATGTGTTAATATACCATCTAAGATTGATATGACTGACTAAACAAAGATTCCATCTATAGAAACCAGTTACAAGTTTAAGATGGATTTTCCAGCAGAGAACATCTGTAGATGTTTATTGACAGAATTTTCTAACAGTTAATAAATAAAAGAATACAGTGTTTGTTGTCCTGCTTCAGGTAACATTGTTCTCTGTGGAAATGAAGATGGACAAAGAAACACAAACAAGCACAGGGAAACAAAAAACCTACAGGAAACTATATTACACCAGAGGAGATGTAGAGGAAAAGAGAAGAAAACAAGAGAAGACACACATGTAAATAACAATACAGTCATATAAAAAATATTCCTCTTTGCTTCCCCCCATTTAAAGAGAGTCTGATTGAATAGTGTGACATGAGCAGGTCTCTCTCACTCTCTCTTTTCCATATCGGTGGAGATCTGTGACTTTGTCATCCACACACAAAGAGATACAATTAAGCTTTTCTCATCTGATTGCTTAAATCCAACATATTTACTCATCATACTCATCAGAATACTGAAATCTGAAAACGGCTGATTCAGAAATAAATAATGAAGTTTTTTGCTTCGCCTTTATTTTGCAGTTTTATATGGTGTGTTTATTTTTTTCTAGTTTACAGAAAATTATAATTTACCGGGGCTGTGTTTTTGCTTCTATATCCCGGGTCACGGCACCATATCTGTGAACGTTTGTCTACTGTTCTGCTTAACTTTGTTGATATTCGCCTCTTGTCCCCCTGCCACTTACTCTCTCTATCATAATACCTGTTATGTACCCAGTTTATCTAATATTTCTTCTTCTCTTGTCACTTGCATCCCTGAACTTTTAATTGTTATGGTAATAAGTCACCTGTTTGTGTCCCAAAATCCCTTTCCATCATAAACTCTGTGTTTATTATGAGCCTGTCAACAGACTTTTTGATTACACCTTATAATTCTGACATTACAATATTATGGGACTCATGTTGTCTGTTGGATGGATTCACAAGAATGAATCATTTAACATCTAGCTCAAACATATACACTTAAGGAAGCAACAGCTTCAAATAAACTGTCTGCTTTCTCTTCCAGCTGCTAGTGTCAGTGACTGAATCATCACCAGATAAAGAATGCTGCTAATGGCCCACTAGACTCCACTGGTAGAGGACAGGGGGAAGATGTGGCCTGCGTGACCCAGCCTCAGAGCTCTTCTCCTGGATGCTGATTAGCTGGCTCCCCTCTCTGTGCTTCAGCCTGTCAGAGGTTCAGCTGAGCCAGGTCTTTTGGGTGCCCCTCAGGGCCGCTGTGGTGGAGAATATTTGTGCTACTGCCGGACACACTAATCTTTCTCTCACTTCTGGCAGCGAGTGCAGGAGGTAGAGGTGGTCTTTGGCATGTACGATATGAGACTCGTCTCACTGATCGGGGATCAGGCGAGCCTGGCGCTGCCCTCTAAGTTTTTAATTCAGTTTCTGGATGAGACAGCGAGATTTAGGCTATTTGGATTATTGTAAGGCTTTGCTGGAACCTGGAGGGGCTTTATATCTGAAGTAAAAGTGAGTGAAGTTGTAACTGACAGCTGACACACATACCTGTCATATGTGTGTGTGTGTGTGTCCTTATGGTTTTAATATCATATCATGTCCATCTATTTCTTTATTTGTTTTATTCCAGCTTAATATATATTGTAATTACAAACAGTGCGAACTGACACTACCTATAGATTTATGTACACTACATAAATTACTTACAGCTAACTGTTTATTTATCATTTACCGTAAACTTCACCCTTAAACGTATTATTTACCGTAAAAATCACTGGTCACACTGCTACAAAATCGTCTAAGCTGTCTTAAAAAGTAGCTCGGACATGTTGTTTGAAACACATCTGGTAAGACAGGCTCAGTGGATGTAAGCCATTTTTAGATGGTTGGTGAACCGTCCCTTTAAGTGAATTATTACTATGCCGGCATAGTATAGAGTTTTCTAAATGAATATTATTCATTTATTATAACACAGCTAACATCATGCATAAGACGAGTGGCCTATCTAATCATTCCCGTAATGGAAAAACATGAATATTTATTGACACTCTAGTGAATATTTGCATTTAGACTCTAAATTCTATTGTACTTCTCTTCCATTTTGCAGGCCCAGCAGATATGAAGCGTACAAGATATGAATTGCTCATGCATGGATGAAATAGGAGTGTCTCAGTGGCTTCTGCCATTTCCTGGTCATTTCCCACTAGCAGTAATTTGTCTGCATACTGCAGGAAATCATGATTGATTAAGCTTTAGTCATTTGATGATCATTCAATTTATTAATTAGTAGAGAGCACAGACTGTCATTATATCTCGCATAGAGGTACTGTAGGTGGCATGGCCACAGTATTTTTCACTTTACTGTTTTCTATCCCATATTGTTAAGTTAGTACAGTTAGTAATGTGATAGCACACATTACTGTGTATTACAATGACAAATTAAACAAAAGATCATATAGATATGCCAAAGTAAAAACAAACCTCTACACAGTTTAACATTCTAAATAATTGATTTAATTAATATTCATCCATTTAAACGCACCTAAATCAGCTCTGACATTGTCAATTGTTTTTTTAAAGTCACATTAAATAAAAGTTAGATTATCACCTGTTATCACAACCATTTACTGCTGTGATAACTTCTCAAAAATGTGCATCATAAAAGTAAATACCAGTAAAGACAACTTCAAAAATGTGCATCATAAAAGTAAATACCAGTAAAGACAACTTCAAAAATGTGCATCATAAAAGTATGTGTGTGAACGAAAATGATTGACATTTTGAATAATGAATAATGTATCACATATCCATTTAAAGAAACAATGTTCAGTGAAGTTCTGAAAACTCATGATCAATTAAGCCGTTATGTGCTTTTGTACTTTCTCATTAAAATATAACACTATACAACTTGTGACATCACAATTTGCTTACCCACATCACAATGTTTTGTTTACACTTGATAGATTAAGTGTAATGAGCACAAGTTGTGTTTTGTAATGTCTGTGATTCAAAAGCAAAGAAACCATTTGTGTGACATCCTGTTTTTTTTGCCTCGCCTGTATCTGCTGCCGATGATCGGCTGTACGTTGGCTCAGCACCACCTCTTTGAAGTTAAAGCCATTTGAATCCATCTGTCTCCGCACACCAAATAACAATAATGCCGTCATTAGCATAAAACCTGACTACCATCCGTCACTCTTTCAGGGTTATTGCGTTAGCGCGTGTCCCATATTATTCGCCATTTACAATATGTCACTGGGCTGTTTGTGTTGTAATTCCACCGTTGGATTGCCAGTTGCGTGACAACAGAAGAGGATCTTAATTGAATTTTTTGGCAAGACGCTTTCAAGTCACTGCTAGAAACGCGTAATTAATCAGCATTACAGGAGAACATGACACATAGACCGCTGGGTAGAATGTGCCCTCAGACGACGTGTGGAGGAGTTTAGCATGATGAAGACATCCAAAAAACCACCATTAAAACAGCTGGTGCAATCTGTTCCTTTATAAACAGTGTAAATGGTTTAAATGTCCTCTTAGGCTTACAAAGAACCTGTTGTAAGCCAAGGCTTTCTTTTTCTCATTCATAGTATTCCAACACCTGATATTAAACAATTCCCTCAGAGATGTGTTACAGCCAAATGTCACTCAGCCATGTTTATCATATTTGGCTGTCTAATTTAGAAGAAGGTCAAAGATGTTGTTGTGATTGCCCCTGATTGTGACTGGCAGGGCACAGCTAAGTCACTTTGTGTTGGAAAATGAAGATGTCGTAATGGCTTTAGGCCGTTGCATGTTTTCTGCTGTATTGTTTGCGTTTTTGGCACCCACATTTCATTGCGAGTAGTAATTTCATAAGCATATTGGTTCTCCAATGAAGTTCCGTAATTTAGAATTTGTCAGTTATTAAATTGACTGCTTATCATATTAGTGTGAAAGCTCTCATATTTTAGTTTACACTGAGATGAAAATATTCTATACTGGTTGCATTCGGCTCTCTTTTATATTGTACGTTTAGAAAACAAAAACAACTTTATAAATCACAGGCCATAGTTTGAAAATGTATGGTTCTTAATTTTATTTACTATTGTTAAATGCTTGAATGGGAGGCATTATTGAATTTCTACACATGTGCTTAGTGATGGTTTATGACATACAGAGTCTGATCAATAGTGCTATTGAAACAGTTAACTCTTAATATAGATGTTCCATACACATTTGGTGTTGGTTTCAAGAAATACAGATTTATATGTTTTGTCAGATAATTAACTAAATGCTCTCCACCCATAATGTCAATGTTAATTTTTACCCTCTCTAATAATGCTCGGTTGCAGAGAGATAAATGATGCTATATGCTGATCTCATAAATACAAGAAGATACCTTTCGTTTGCCCAGTTTTGGGTGTAAATCAACATTTTTATGTCCATAACTTTATAGAGAATGTACACAACATGAGGTCAAGACTGTATTGATTTTGAACCCCAAATGTAATAATGTTTTACCTCAGATGAGCCTTGATAGTTATGTCAAACACACACACGCACACACACACACACACACACACACACACACTGTGTGGCCTGTTGTTACACTGACCAGCCAATTAATTGCATTGACCCCTTTAATATGCTAGCTGTGATGTAAATGGTTTTAGAAAAGCTCTCCGGGTGCCTTTAAAAACAGTTTGTCTTACATGACAGCTTTATTAAAATGGAAATGCAACTAGTCAAACAAATGCCAAAAAGATTTAAAGGGTTCGTTTTATTAAGCGTCTTGTCGGTGAGGTGTCCCAGTTGTGACTGTGAATCTCAAAGTGGCTTTTCCTTTTCAATAAGGTCAACGAATGTAAATAGAATCAGTTTAGTGTTGCCAATGTTGAAAAATCTTGCCTGTGCCAGTTGGTATTAGGATCAAAAAGAGGCCAGCAAAGACCTGTGGATTGGCTCTCCTAAATCTAGTTCTGATTATATTTGAATGTGCGTATTTATTGATGCACAGAAGATAGAAAATAGTAAATGAAATAAAAGGATAAGGGAGTGTTTGAATTGTTTTAATAGATCATGTTACATTTTAGCATTAGCTTTAATTGTGAGCAAAATGTGCAGGATGTGCAGGTCCATTCTGTGAAATTGCTGTGAAAAAATAGGAAAATAACGTAGTAGAACGCATTACCTATTCATTGTCAAAAGTCATTTTTACACAAATATATACGAGGGGCACAAATGGAACCTGTCGGATATAGAAAACCTGTACATTTTTGCAAATGTGGACAGCAAAGTGTTGTCAGTAATACTCTCAAGGGCTGGTATTACTGAATCCATCAATAGAGAAAGTGGAAAAATTACATAGCAACAACCCTCGTGTATGATATTACAGGGTGTTCTGTTTTTATGGTGGCTATGAGATTAATTTTGCAGATGCAACCTTTTGTACAGAGTACTCGGGCATTCATCAGTGATAGTTTGCAGCTCATAAGACCTTTTGTAAAAGGTCATGTCTCTAGCTTTAATTATGACACATTTGCAAAATAACTGAGACGGTCCGTAATTGTGACAGCCATTATCTGCCTTTGTACACTGATGCGAATGAATTGATTTATATATTACCACTGTCTCAGCATACCTGTAAATACTGGGGAATTATT
>JAZGTI010010542.1:0-17583 GCA_036877585.1 Botia kubotai | reverse complement strand
TATAAATCACTGTCTCTCATTATAGGAGACACCAGCCGACCGTAGCATGGCAAGGAAGCAGTTAGCGAAGGGGAGAGCGGTGCTCCATAACGAACACTTTGAAGAAATCCACAGCTCCATCTTAACGCTAGCAAAGTGCCGGTTTCTATTTTTAGCAGAAGTGGAGCCGATGCAGGAGGACATGACGGCAGAAAGCTGGAACAGTGGAGAAGTGGAAAAGAGAAAAGACGAATAACACTGAACTGGAGGATGACAGGACAGCTAAAGAAAAGACAAGAGCAGACAGATGCATAGAAATAGAGGTGGAAGAGGAGAAAATAAGGACACTTTCTGTGTGAGGAGCAGAACTGCAATACCATCAGCTGTCTGATGGGGGCACCGGCGCCCACGCAAAACAGGCAGGGAAAGTGTCTGTAGGTGACGTCACTGCAGAGAAGAGGGTTTCCACACAGGATGATGTCATCTCTTTACATCCCCCTCCCTTCCTCTTTTTCTCACTTACTGTCAAACACACTTTCTCTGCATCTCTGTGCGCTGCACACTTAGGCGGCCAGACTAAGTGCTCGTGGATGAGACGGTTTGAAACAGCAGCAGGCAGGGAGGTGCAGAATCCTGCAGTTTGTCCCTCTCTAGGAAATCATGATGTAATTGCTATCCGCCAGAGTCAGACTAACACGGGCTGATCTCCTTCCTCCAAGCAAGGGAATTTAAAATGTCTGTTGCCTTGGATACCACAGTCACTTTTGCAGAGCTTATTTCCCCATCACTGTTTACAAATGCAACATGTTTGAATATAATTAAGGGTTTTCTAGCAATGCATCGGTACGTCTGGAACAGGCACTTCACGCATCTTTTTGCATCAGTCTATCAGCGAGGAGGACGTGAGCCGTGACTGAGTGATCTCCTAGCTTACTGACTCAAGGTCACTGTTTCAATTCTACTCCAGACTCCAGGGATAGAAGGCCATTCCAATTTCCTGACTGCAAATAGAAAGCACCAGTCTGACCAAAAGTGGCAGTTGAAGCTAATACGACCTCTTGCGCGTGTTTTGAGACGGATTTCGCTAAGAACCTAAAGTAAAGCACTCATCAATTACAAAACACCACCTTGGAAAAAAATCGGCTACACGTGCATATTACTCTGCATATGTGCTCCCCGAATGCAGCGAGACGGACAGATAAAAATGATTTAAATCACAAGCGTAAAGGCATGTTGAGCTGGTTGAAGGTTACTTAATTTCAATGTTCAGTCCAAACAAGAAAACCACATCACAGATTTGCTGCGCCAAAATTCCTTCAACAATACATCACACATTACCTTGCATAACAAAACCGGCAAAAAATAAATGAACAAATAAATAAATAGAAACAGGAATTGTTATCCAAACAGAACATATTTATCAGCTTAGGAAAGCATTCCCTACAGTGGTCTGTAGATATACATTACAATAAAAGTTAAACCTAAAAGTAATCAAAGGTTTTCAAAAAATGTTAAACAAATAAATATTATTCAGCAAAATTAATAAAAAATATTTATGATTCTGCCCTGCTTTTTAGGTCACTAATCAAATTAGTGACACTGACAATTTAACTCCTTTGTAAAAGGTAGTTGTAAAAGGAACATTACCAAACTATGTTGGGATAACACGGATCATACGTTTTCTAAACTGGTTTTATAGACTGCATGATTTCAGAGAAAAAAAAGGGGACATACCAAATGCTAAATGAAATTCTCCAATATGGTTTAATTAGTTCATATAAATTTAAATCTTTAATACAAAATGTACATGAGTCAGAGGTTTTTGTATTAGAGATCTTAGGGGGAGGGGTGATCCGGGGGTGTATTAGCAGACTGCTTAGTGGTGTGACTCACAGTGCACTATCAGGTACGCCGATGCAGAGGGTGGGCGGCCGAGGCTGTTACTAGGGCTGCAGGTGTATCTTCCAGCATCTTCAGGCTTCACCTGAGAGATGATGAGCGAGCCATCGATTAGAATACTCACTCTGCGCTTTAGGTCACTGGATAGAAAGAAAGATTGACAGAGACGGAGAAGAATCATAAGAGAGTGTTGAATTAGCATCTTTAGTGATAATTTACTCTAGTTATAAATCATTATGGCTACAAAGGTTATAAAGTTTACTCAAAAAGGAATGTTCTGTCATTATACTGTCTGTCAGTACTGTTGTACCTGTGTGCTATTAATTTTACAGTGGAACACAAAAAATTCAGACTTTATAATTTGCTAGATTTCAAGTCTTTGAAAGCCATACAACAGCTCTGTCTGATGAACTGAGCAAAACTGAAGGTGTTGAGTGTTGGTGTCATTATATAAAAAACATCTGGTCACAGAACCAGTGACGTTTGATGATGTCACTGACACCCCAACTGAAGTGACTTTAATTTTGATGTATGGACTATTTTTGTTGTGCTTTATGGTCTTTTCTGGAGCCTCAAAGACATTATTTACCATGAACTCTCGTAGTATGATAAAATATCTGCATAAAGATTCTTCAAAAATTCCTCCATTCATGTTTCACAGAATATGGATCGTAAAGTAATGATGTATTTTAATTTTTTGGGGGATAATTCATCCAAACATGAAAACTGTTCTATTATTTACACATTTTTATGCCATTTAAAACCTGTATAACTAGTTTTGCTTCTGAGAAACACGATATAGATGTTGAAGATATTTGGAACTACATACTTCAACATGAACAGATGGAGTGTGCAGAGCAAAGATCAGAGGGAAAAAAAATGTGCCACCAGACTAAATGTGTACACATGGCGCTTATTCTTGCCTTTTCTTCCCCCTGCCCTGCTGCACAAAGCCTCTATTAGAAAGAGAAAAACATAATATCCTTTTTCTATAGAGTGTACAGGCCACGCATGAGGGAGTCTTGGATGGCTTATAGCACCGCTACTTATAAGCAGTGCTAGCCGAGCGTATGATGACACGTGCCAAAACACTAGATATTCTCATCATGTGAGGAGGAGGCCATGAGAACCTGAGAGGGTCTATGGTAAGGCTGAGAGGTCAGAGCAGCCACTATCAAAGAGCTGTGACCCATTAACAAAACTGTTACTATTTATGATTGTGTTATGATTGACCTTACCCACTCAAGGTTACCACAGAGGACAGACTATAGGCCTATTTTTTGCATGCTTCCAAGCAAAAGATTTTAGCCGCTCAAGCTGACCCATTAAACAAATCTCTTGAACAAAGGCATTGGCTCGGTTTCAAAACCTTGCAAGCTGCCTACTTAGACAGTATTTTAAGGTGTCATACTATATGCACAGTACTGATGTGAAGGCTGTTCTAAAATAATTATGCTGGCTCATACAATGCCTAAAGCCAGGTGCACACTGTTAGATTTTGACCATGATTTGATCGTCTGAGACAAATTTTTTAATTTTACAATCCTAGACCAAAATCTGTAGTCTTTGATTACTAGTTTGACAGCTGACTAAAGACCATTGCAATTCATTTTTCTTCAGATAAGATTCTGCCAGTGTTCTGCAGTGTGGCTTCTCCTACAGCAACAGTTCAATCAAGAACCAACAGCAGAACGTCAAATTTCTTGCATGTGTTTGTTTTTAACAAGTCTTGTCATTCAGTCTGATGTTAATGTGACATGGATGTCTGATGTGACATAACACAGCTGGGATCATGTTCCTACAGTCTGACAAGAAACACTTGTAAAGGACTACTAAAAACCATACTGTGTGCACCCGGCTTAATTTCAACCAATGTCTAAGGTAGCATCACATGTATTCTTGATAACGTAATCCCATCCCAGAATGCAATATGACAAGCTCAGTAAAGAAATCCACCCAAACACACATGAACTATTAATAATAAAAAGAAGCCCAATATAATTACGAATGTACTATTTCTTCAGTACGTTGTGTACTGTTTTTATGCCGAGTACGGCACCATTACTTCAGCAAAGCATCTTACTAGCTTCTGGAACGGAGACATTTTGATGAGGCCTACAATTAATTTATTAGAAACCCCCTATTTTCACATTTCCAGGTCATCTCATTAAGTATACACAGAGAGAAGGAGAATGAAATAGATGTATGATTATTATTGTTATTGAATTATTGAAACATTGCATTTTTCAGATCATTCACGTGGGTGTGCACAGGGTAAAAGTGAGAAAGTTATGTGAGAAAGTGTGTGTGACCTCCAAAAAAATGCAATGACACATGCACAAAATGTAAACAACTGAAAAACACACATGACAAATTGTCCTACCGAACCTTTACAGCAACAAAGTCCAATGAAAACTACTAAAACCTTTTTACTCAAAAACTAATTTGATCTTTCATGCAATACATCTCAACCAGCTATTGCTAATGATAAAGCTGAATGCATAAAACACACTGTAACAAACATTCACTAGCAGATTGCCCTCTGCAATGCAGTTTAAACATTTCTGACCAAAGCTAAACAGTATCACAATGGCCATAAACCCTAATGGCAAACTCACTGATGCCACAATGGTGATGAAGAAATTACATGGACTGTGATAAACTCCACAAGGACACAGGACAGTGGGCGTACAGTATGGTACAGTAATGAACCCCATCATAACTTTACTTCTTGAAGAAGACGTTATCTTCCTCCCAGAACCAGGTGTACGTTAGGTTGCCAGGATACGCCTCAGCCTGACAGGTGAAGAATGCATCCTGGGAAATGTTTACGGTTATGTTCTCTGGAGGTGAGACAATAAATGGGGGTCCTGAAATAGAAAAGAGACACAATATAAATCAGGGTTACATAAACAGGATGCGTCACGTTCTATTGGCACATACAGCACCCTCTGTTCCCTTCTAGGTTAGAAACGACACGTTGTTTAATACAAGATATAATTGCTCTCAAAGCTGAGATGCTGGGATTAATATTCCTTGATTTGCTCCTTTGATGACAACAGCTGTTAGACAATGCCAATCGATTGTGGAGTGAAATCAGTCAAGGCGCAAATCACTACACATCATGTGAATATTGTTTCCAGTCAATACCTCATTTACTCTGATGTACAAACTGGTGTACAAAGACAGTGCTACTTAATAAATGTGAATACAGCTGGAGTTTAAATCAGGGTAGTTCTATGATTCCAGAGACTGGAGACCAGCTAACTCCACTATACCTAAACCCAGTTTAAACGAGTTAATATACAGCAGGTGCCACCCAGAAGCACCTTTATGGTCTCCGGTTTTGGAACAGTCATCTCGTTTGAATATCACTGGCTAAGAAAAGAACTGTACCCATTGGGAACTGAAGTAAGTGTGCAGTCTACCTACAGATCTCAGCCTAAAGCCCAAACCCCCCACTGAGGGCATCGCTTCAGTTAACAGCAGCAGTACAAAGAGCAACTCTTCTATGAAGAAAGCCTGCAGAGAGCTCACTGTTCACGCATGGACACTACAAATGCTCTCTGTCCTGCTCTACAGCACACGCAAACAGAAAACAAGCTCTCCGGACAGACAAATGTAGCTACAGAAGCGTACACACATAAGTTGATTTTTAATAATGCCAACAGATTTCCACCAAACTTTTTTCTTTGTTATACTTAAGTGAAACTTTTTGCAGAGTATTTCTTGTTTATTTTTCTCTTTTATTGTTTTACACTTGCAAACGATGAAAATCGAAACAATGTGAAATAACCAAAAACCATCTCAGTACATGTTTATTACAGAAATACATAGTCAATACATCCTAAGGGCGGGAGGAACACTCAGAGCTCAAGCTCTGAGGATTCACACTAAGACTCGAGAGCTTTCTGTGAATCTAGGCTAAAAACAAGTCTAGACGGCTCCTGCGTTACATAAAAACAATGAATGAATCTGTTCTTTCAGACACGGCCACAGTGTTCATCATTCCCTCTGCTTGTGGGTATTTTACTTTAGAGACACACAAGTCTCATTCTCGAAACACATGCCATCTCATTACCGAGTCCTCTTACCACTAATATAGCACTTTTAACAGCATTTTTTTCTTTCAGATTTGACTTCTATGCACAAATGGCATTCGAGAATCCAAATTTAGTTCAGAAATACCGCCTCAAACAAAACTCTATAAATATATTTCAATCATTGAATGGAGCCTTGCAAACTTTGGGACAAATTTAGCAACTGGTTTGAAAGCCCTTATTTTAGCACCCTGGGAACTTGCAAACAACTTTAATCTCTATGTCTGTTATATTGTTTATGCCAAAAATATCTATAATGTATTCTCTATGCCAGCTGGGAGGGTAAATGCTCCATTATCGTGGTTATTGTAACGGCCATAGTTACAGTAGACCTCCAACACAGTGCATGCAGTACTGTAGGTGGAAATGGACCCAGCTACAGCCTGCTGGTCCGCAACACTGAAGCCACTTTGTAGACAAAGAGATATACAGATGTATAGGTCTGTTGTATATAAAAGATATACAACAGACTCATTCATCAAGCGATTAATGAATATTGCTGCTATTTTGGATTTTCAAAAAAAATCTAAATAAAAGATCTTCTGTATGATAAATAAGCTAGTTTCCTTTTGGGAGGTTTGCCCCACAAGGTCAAAATTTACTGGTATATATATACAAACTATATTTGTGGGGACATTTAGTCCTAACAACATAAGGAATACCAGAACACACACACATACACAGGTTTCACGAACTGACAAAATATAACAAGTAGTTAACAAGCAGATAAAATAAGTAATCACAGAGTGGATCTGACAAATGAAATAGTGTAATATTATCAATATGGTTAGATGGCATGCTAACAGCAGGAGACACAGGACAGATTGGTGATCTCAGCAGTAAAAAAGCCTCTTTGGCGGCACTACGGTGAGAAATCTCTCTGACAGTGAGCCCATTACTGCTTTATACTGTACCAGACAGCCGACATATGGAGTCTAATTATCTCTGCAGCTCTGCAGCATGGGTGCCATGCAGCATGCAGCTATGTGAGCATGACTGTACACACACAAACAGACACGACTGTACAAACACGTGCAGAGCAGCTCTGGCATGCACAGAGATAACATGCGATGCTAACTGTTGTAATAGCAAAGACAACGCACAAAACGTCATGGATAAATGGTTTAGGGTCCTATAACATGAGATAACATGAGATAACATGAGATAACTTGAGATAACTTGAGATAACTTGAGATAACTTGAGATAACTTGAGATAACTTGAGATAACATGGGATAACATGAGATAACATGAGATAAAATGAGATAAACAAACGTGTCAAACTGAGCGGGGTGTTACCTTGGACGAGTAGGCGTGTGGTGTGGACGGCCTCTCCCTGCTCGCTGTAGGCTCGGCATGTGTAGGCTCCTCTGTCTTCACGGCTGATGGAAACAAGTGTCAGGCTGCCATCGCTTACCTGTGGAGAGGTCATGTCATCACCTACTGAGATATGCATTATCTCCTTTATTAACATAGGCCCTCCGATAAGCAGTGACAACTTCAAAATGCTTATACCAATACAAAATGCTTTTATGAAATGTAAAATGATATGCCCAAAATTACAGACTCAACAGATTGTGTTAAACAGGGCTGAGATTTACACACTTATTGCCAGTTTCAAGCTTAATCCAAAGCCTAAATATTATATAATGCTATATATGATTAATACATTATTATTATTATTTTATTATTATTATAAGAATATTATTATAAGAAGTTTCATGCATGCAGATTCCATAAGGTTAATAAACTTCATTGTGATTTTTAAACCGCTTAAATCAACAGTGGTGTGTTGGGTACAAACTCTGTCTCAATACATTCAGTAGTAAATGAATCTTGTCTTGTCTGTATGACAAACTTCACTCTATTTTTCCTTCTTGCATAAACACACATACACCAGCGGAATTATGTGCTGGGGAACCCAGTCTTCCAGCACACCCCCAGAATATTTACATTTAACACACATGTACCATACGAGGGGTCACTCTCAGCTCACCCACAGCACTGTTACTCGTAAAAAATGTAAAAAAAGACTAAACGAATCGTCTCCACCAAAGTAAAAAAAACAGAAGTGCTTTACAGAGCGCGTTGTGAACTGGAGAAACAGAGGCAGCGACTGCGTAGGAGAGATCAAACAAACCAGGCCACTCCAACAGAGACTTAAAGATCAATGTGTATCTCTCTTTCCTTCACCCACACAAGCATTATTTCCATTTTACCAATGGCAGAGCAGTTATGATCGGAGTAGCTATGCATTACACACTCTGGAGTTCTCTTCTGTTGGATGGACCGGGCTGTGCAGAAGCTTTGGCTTTCTCATAACGTTACAGATATTAGGATAGCTCAACTGTTAATATGACCTTTTCTTTCATGCATGATGTTCTACTCAATATTGAGAAGCTAAAATCTCTCTAAGCTTTGTGTTCGGAAAAACAGCGTTTAATTAAATCTTTCACTACAAGAAAGGCATTAAATGTTGCACAAAAAATTTTGTGCAAGGACACTCAGATATTTTACGTGAACATAATAGCTTGTTGCTACTGGCACGGATGTAGAGATAGCAGTCCTGCTACTAACTTACCACTGGTCACACTGGTTCTAATAATACTGGGCAACCTACTGTAGCCCAGCTTACTCGCTGCGTCTGTTCTTTAATCTGGAATGATAGGGCGTATAAAACATGCAAGTCATAATACATTAATAAGGATACTGTCTGAACTCGGAAGCTTTTTTAAGCCTTGATGGTTAGCTTGCTAGCTTTCACATTTTTCTTTCAGGACAAGGCCGAGCTCATGAGAGGGGAGCGTTTCTGCTTGTTTTGGCCTTGAATCGTGCACATCTTGCAGTATGTATTCAGGGTGAGCAAATGCGTACCTGAATAATTGATTTACTTTGGACAAGCTTGTGTCTCTGGAGGCACAGGGGCAGGTATGAGTGGTATGAGGAGGGATGCTGACACTAAACCCTTCTATCGTATCTAAGGACAGGATGACCAGGGCATACCTGCAACAGAGTACAGCCTTTTCCGCTGACCTCTGACCCCAGTTCTCTCGGTTCCAAAGTGAATTCCAAATGTCTTTTTAACATTCTTAAAGGACACTGCAAGGAGAAGATGCTAATCGCTAAGGGTCTTTTAAATGTAAGCAATGTTTCCCTTCATGAAAGACCTTTCCACAAGGACATTAGCTAGATGATGGTCCTTTAAAAAAGCCATTTTGCCATTTTGAAGCTTTTCTAAAGCCTTTTTTAAAAACATTACGTTTACTAGCTGGGGGACAGGAGACAATTATGCCCTGCACCCTTTTGAGGGTTCACATTAAACGCTCTGCCCTCTACAATGAGCAGAGCTTTGCTTACTTTCAGATGGAATTTGCTGCCAACCATAATCTGAGGAGAAGTCTCTGACTGAATACAACTGGTCTCAAAACAGCATCAAAGTTCTGCCACTCTCTTCAGACAAAGCTGACAGGAAGTGGGACTCAGCGGAGTGTCTCTTCTTCCTTCCCTGTCAGAGCTGGATGGTTAACGATACGTGAGGGTCACTTTACTGCTGCTGGCCAAGCAGGTGAAGAGTACTTGAAGAAAAAGTGCCTGAGCGAAGACAGATGACACATACACAACGAAAAACACTCTTTCTGTTAATGGATTCAGTGCTCTATCAGATACAGTGTAACAGCATGATCTACTAGCGGGCATCATCAACACATTAATGTCATTACAGGCATGTGTTTGTGTGTGGTTGTGAGGCTTTCACTGTAGATAACCCAAATCCACCAGCTAGACCAGCAGCAAACTAGAACTAACCAGCAAGAGACAACTTGGACAAGCATGGAAATCCATGCTGGTCTAATCTGGTCTTTATAGGGACCCTATTTTGTCCAGCAAAGAGGCACAACTGGTAACAAATGAAAGCAGAATCAGTCCATCGTGATGCCTTTAGCTGTGGTGCACATGAAAGGAATGCAGGTTCAATTCCAGCTTGCAACGTGTGCTGAACTCATTCCCCTCTTTTTCATCCCAATAATTCGTTATATATACAATATGTAAGACAATACACATTATACACAATATATTAAACATACTTAGTAAAGAGAAACAGAAGGAATCAGGCATTCTTCTAACAAAGAGTTAACATACACACTCATTTGGTTGCATTTACAAACTGAACATACACGCCATGAACTTACAAGTGGGCAGCATGCAGATAAGTACAGCTAATTTACGCAACAAAACAGCAGCAGCAGAGGCTCCGCTGTGGATCCCAGACTCCATAATTACTCTAATTACACAGATGGAGCTGCACGGCCAAGCTACAGCAGACCCAACAACAACACACACCCTCTGGAGCCCACATGTGTCTAATAAATCATAACACACTATGGAGAAAATCTATTATTTTGCTGTAACAAAAGGCTCCATCCCATCCTCGACTCATGAATAACCCTCTGTTGTTGACATAACTGTCATCATCTATGGCTATCAATCCGCAGTCTATAGCTCTCGTTCCTGGATTACAATATGTGCACTACACCGTATGGATCTCAGCTCAATGGTAGCATGGCCAGGCTTCAGTCTCTCTCTTTAACTGATGCTCACTGAGCTGCATGTTAATTAAAGAACTGACGAGAACTGAATGACAGTTGGCCATGTAGTATACAGCACGTTTGCTAAGGAGGAAGTATCACACTGATGGAGAAACATCATGCTAAAAGTATGTAAACATTCTCTTCTATTGTTTTTTTTTCTGTTACAGCATGACAAAGTTTTTTTGCAGACTAGTTGTTGGAGGGGAGTGGTTTACAAATCAGGCTCCGCCCAAATCGTCAGACTGATGTCATAAGAGAAGGTCTGCTGTTCCAATAAACATTATGTGGGCACATTAATCCAAAAATAATTATGATACGCACAGATGAATCATTCATAATAAACTGCAAATATTCCATTAAAAATAACAATTGTATATTTAGTCTTTAGTCCATGTTATTGAAATATCCATTCAATGTGTTTGGTTTCATCTGGAGTCTCTCTCTTTATAGGATGTTTAAAAGAGAACACAATACCTGCAGATGACTCTCTCTTTCACAGACGTCTAGGTAGCGTACCAACAAGAAAGGCAGTGCCATCAGAGCCAGAAGTTCCTCTCTTTCCTCTCTGAGTTTCCCTCTTATCAGCCAAGAAATCGTTCACCCCGATTCAAATTAACAAGCGACGAATGCTGTTGTTCTTCTCTTGATGTTATCTCACCTTTCTTCAATAGTGTTCCATCACCGAGCAAAGCTTGTGGCAGAGAGCCTGTCATTTCTCTGCTGTGTGTGAGGAGATGGTGATCTCTCAACAGACTAAATCAAACTGTGGAGAACATGTTTCTGTAGAGATGTCTTCAGAGAACAGATGGTTCAGATTCAGTAAGCATTTGATGTTCAGGTTCACCGTGTTGGTTTGGCGCTTGAAACAATGGCTCACTTGTAATAAAATGAAATATTTAGTCACTGATTTCGGAAAGATGATTCTCCCAAACAATCTGGTTTGTGTCACGGACGACTCGTTTGATGAATTATAAAAGATCTCATCGCAAGATATTCCACATTGGAATCAGCTGGTGTTGAAATACTAAAAAGTTTCATTTGCACAAAGTACTTATAATAACAACTGGGCGATATATAAAATATTTGTAACAACTGGGCGATATATACAATATTTGTATATTTTGCGATATATAAAATATATAGTAAACGTATTAATATTGTTTTTGACAATATTAATACATGTTCAATATTAAAAAGATGTTTGTTGTCATTTCAGAGGAATCAGAGGAACATTTCAAACAGCTATTGAAGCAAATTTGACTCAAATACTGAATATTAAACACGTTAAATGTTGTCTATATTGTCCAGCCTACTTGTAATTATGCCCAGCCATAATTACAGACTCAAGGGACACCTCTTTGATGTGCAGTTAACCATGCAGAGCTTTTGGTGAGAATGGACAGCGAGATGGACAGAGGGCTAGTGCTAAAAGTCTGGGGGCAATAAAACGAGAAATTAATTAGCTATTCCCTGCAGGCCTTGTGATTACTGTGTTACAACTGCTGCTTGACGTCTCCATTCAGACAGAGTGAGTGTAAACCACAGAGCAGAGATACTAACATTACATGGGGGCGACTTTTAGAACATGCTGTGACCAGGGGCCAGTAAAACAAGTGAACACAATGGCCTGGTATTAACTGATTTAAAAAAGCCTTAAGCGTTACTGACTTCATCTTAAGACCCATTAAGAGCCTTTTCATTCATAAATGCTACCAGTTAGCTTCTTAACTTTGCTTACTTTACAGTACAATACAAATACCTTATATACTTCACACGGATGAAAAAACTGACAGTGATTCATTTGTACCAAAATCCATTTAAATGAATTCAGCAGTTTAGTGAATTTTCACTTGATGTTCTCGCTCATTTTTGCTGCTAAATGAAGCCTACGCATTTTGAATGAGCCATAAACAGGATGTCAGAACCAATCGGTGTTGACAGTGCTGTATTTGCATATCCTGATGTTTTCCTTAATGATCACTCCAAAAGAAAAATGAGAGAGAAGATTCCGGATTAATCTAGCATTTCAGTTTTAGATTTCACACACAGTCAACACTTCAAGCAAGCAACAAAATGCGACTAGATTACAACACTCATTAAAACCAACAAGCTGTGTACATTGCCATACAAAGTGTCCACAAGTGTCCAAATACTATCACTATGCATCTCTGATTAACCGTATGTTAATATGGCTTCATCGACAGAGGCTGGCAAAAAGGTAGAAAAAGAGAAGATAATGGGGGACGCGGTTAGAGATGGTTCAATGCACTGACATCTCCCAGGTACTGGACCAACAACCAAAGCACCAACATCTCCAATAGAGACACAGACACAAAGCTGAGGGGATGAGAGGGGATAATAGCTTAGAAGAACACACACTCCAGTGCTGCAGTCGATACTACAAACATGTAGCATTTGTCATCTGTCAGTGCGGTGGTGCATGAGATTCTGGAACACAGTCTCTGTCTGTAAGGCCCAGATTCACTATACTCCTCCTGTTCTCTCTGCCAATACACATATGGCTCAATTACACTGGTACTGTAACAGATCTACCGCAGTTGTTTCTAATTAGTGTGTGCATATACACATATGTATATATCTCTCTCGCTCTTTCTCGCTCTTTCTCTCTCTTTCTCTCTTTCTTTCTCTCTGTCTCTCTCTCTCTTTCTCTCTGTCTCTCTCTCTTTCTTTCTCGCTCTCTTTCTCTCTGTCTTTTTCTCTATATATAATGCATATGCATATATATRTGTGTGTGTGTGTGTGTGTGTGYSTSTSYCTCTCTCTCTCTCTCTCTCTCTCTCACAAACAAGCTGAAACCCATATATATGCATTTTGACCCATATATACATTACCTTTAGCATTCATTAAGAATGCAGGCTAATTTCCCAGACTAATGAGACCATGACTGTAAATGACTACATTGGCTGAAATATCTCTTGGTGGCTTGAAGGCTTCCAAAGGGTAGCTAAGCAGATATCATTTTTAAATTACACTGATGATGGCCAATTCATGTTATCATCACTATTAAATATTACTAGGGTGTAATGAGTCTGTGTTTAATGGGAAGTAAAAGACATTTCACAAGCTGTCAAATATACGCTTATTATTTACATTCACTACATATATGTGTTTTCATCTGTTTGATGATGCATTTGTTAAGGGGGTATATAACGGAACAGCATATTCTACCATTTACAATATGTAACTATGAAGTCCAAATGACCAATATATAAAAGCTAAACTGCAAAAATGGGTAATTCAGAAACTGCCATTGTTATGACATAACCATGAGCACATTAACCTATAACCAACCATGTGTATATATAAATCTACTGTAGCAGCTGATATTAAGGGGATGGAACATTTGATTGGACACAAATGTACATACCCCCGATATAATATTTCCGGTTTGTTTACCCAAAAGAGAAAAAGACTTCAAATTTTACCTGCGCAAATATATTAACAGTTCGTTATTAGCTTTTAAGACTACAATAGCATACAGATGACAACAAACCTGAACTAAAAACCACAAAACTTGATAGGATCTTTTAAATTCAGCTACAGATCTCAGATCAGCAGAGATGCGTTTGCTCACCTTGTACTTGCTGCTGTCCTGTACCACCTCTCCCTCCCTGAGCCAGCTGACCGAAGGTTTGGGGTTCCCGAAGGCCGTGCAGCTCAGAGTGATGCTGCCTCCCTCTTTGGCCTCCACATACTGCGGCGGCGTGTCCGTGAAGGTTGGGGGAGCTGTGACACAGAGAAATGACGTGACATTTCCAGATCTGTTCTCCAACATGCCCTGAACTGATTAGCGATATTACGTTACGTGCTGTGATCTATGCCTCCTGTGCACACCCTGTTGAAGCTGACTCATTTCTTATTGCTAAGAGGCGCCTCGAGAGTTCAGAAGGCCATTTGAGCTGTTGGCTGGTACCTGTAAATAAGAGAGACTCCCAGCCATGGATCTCCCTCCCGCATACATATATGGTCATTTATGAGCTCTTAGTATACGGTATATGAGCTCGCTGCCTGGCATTTCTCTCATTGGTAATAATTCTGCTCCTTCTCCAGGGCCAATTTTGCCCCTTCCATTGATTTAGGAGCTCAAATCCCACTTTTATTCTCCATAACTCAAGAAGGAAAAGAGGGGGCCGTGCTGTTGTTATATTGCTCACCTGCAGCAGTGTGCATGGATTACTGAGTTAGACAGGGCCCTGCACTGAATGGTTCAGCACTGAATGACAGATCATGTACAGATTATCTGCTTTATGTTCTTCACGGGTTGGCTGACTACTTCCTGCATGCAGGAAGCAGAATTATGTCTTTGCCACACCTGCAATGGTGGGTGAATTGTAAAAATTAAGAAGCCACAAATATTTAAACTGTCATGAAACCTCAAAACACATTTTTGGAGATATACAGGTTATCAATCACTGAAAACAGTAATAGGACTCACTAATTTGGCATTATTTAATTAATTGTTTATTAATCGATTTTAATCATTTTAAAAAACAAAATACACAATAACACATACTGCATGTTTGATATACAATAATTTGCATATTATATGAACTTCCAAAATCATCTTTTTTACCAGCACATTCCTGAGTTGTGACAGATTTTCTTTTACTGTAATAAAATCGAATAAACCAGTAGCAGTTTTATTGTGAGAACATCAGGTTACAGTGTGTGGATGATTGTATCTCCCGTGTGTAATAATGTAGTGAGATGAACTCAAGAGCTAATTGTGCTGCATGATATTTTACACAGAAACATTAAAATATTAGAGGCCGGTGGCATAATTGGCTAGATTTCTTACTGTATCTAAAAAAAAACCTCACTTTTAACGAGTTTGCTTATTCGCTTATTTCCTCACACAATGAGAGTTTCACAGAGGAACGCTGGAGAGAAATTGTTTTATCTCAAACACTGAACACATGACTATGACAAAGAGGCTTTCCAGGGTCACGCATCACCACTGAGATCTCAGGAACATTCTGCTTTCCAGTAACACAGAGTAGATGGGTTAGCAATAGCTCAAATCCTGCATTTACAAAGGCCTAGACCAAACTATCATCTCAAGCTTTTATTTTATATGGCTCTAAATGTCAGCAAGACCCATAAGACAGTTTGACAGTCTCTGTGAGAGGCGTACATCAGACTCAGAACAAAACCGAACAACCTACTAGGTACATAACCTTACTTCGGTTAGAAGACACTAACTTATTTACACCTATTTTATTGTTTTCTGATGTTAAAGCCGCAATAACTTTTTGTGTTAAAAATAAACAGTTACATAAAGAAAAGTGTGTCAAGTAACCTGCAATTTATGGTTTAAACAGATAGCAGGAGAGAGGCGAAAATTATAAATTCGAGCTTTTAAAGAGACAGTTCGGCTAAAATGTAAATTCTTATGATTTAACATGTACTTGAACTTTGTCTTTTTTCTGAGATGTTTAGCAAAAGAAAAGGTTGTGTTTCCCTCAGCCATCTTATTTTTGATGCATCTTAAGCAGTATTCTTCTAAATTAAAACCTAATCGTTTGCCATTTTCTGGAGGAATCCCCAAGATCTGGTGGCACATGACCAGAGTGCTGAAGGCAACGTCTCTGAAGCCAGCCGCTAAGACATCTGTGCAAAACCACCTCCATCTGCTCCTATCTCCATTTAGCACCTCACACTCTACGACACACTGCTGACCTGTGACGTTGATTAAAAATAAGCGTACACGTACTTAACAAACGCGAATTAAGACACAACCCTTCCATGCGCTAACATTGGGAAGAATGTTTGTGTCTCTTGAAAACACACACATATCTGTAACTGTATCATGTTTCACAGTCATCCAAAGCAGCTAATTGATCCAGACGTCAAAGTTTGCCTTTGCTTTTCAATCTGCGTTTCCATTAGTGGCAAAACATTCAGACAAATCCACTTGACATATTAGCTAAATGCCTGCTACAGCATACCAAATGGAGGGAGAGCGGGGTCTGTTTGTCAGCTGCAGCTGTATTGGTCTCTGTTGAAATGCTCCACGCCAGCTGTGTGTACAAATCAAAGACAGCATGTCTTAACTGCCCACTTTCAGCTAGAGCTGGGTGATATATTGAAAATTCACTGTATATTCACGGATACTTGAGTTGTTCAGAAATTACAGTAGACAGAATGACCGAAGTAACTGAAAATAAATCATCCTTTCAAACTACAGAATTTCAGGGATAAAAATATCTAAATAGAGCTAATATTGTCAAACAAGGCAAAAAATACGAGGGTAACTTTTTTTCAGCTTTATCATCCAGTTCTAGTACATTTTTAGTCTTTTATAAACAGCGAGAGGACATAACATGGGGCTTCAGTGGGCTGTAATTAACTGTGTGGTCTAAATCTTTTCTTCTGTGTACAAAGCACTCAAAGCTATACTGAACTGAACCCCATTATAGCCATTATAGAGTTCTGCATGCTGTTAATTATGTACTTTTAATACAACACACAGGCAAACAGCGAGTCCCAGAATAGATCTGTTGAATCTGCCAAATGATCACCTGCTCGCCCTCTGCAGGTTGTCACACACACACACACCTTTACAAAGGAATAAAACACACTCACACATTTAGTCTTCGACACTGCATAATAATCTCTCCTGTATTTCCGAGGCTTTGAGAAAAGATGACATCATCTCACGCAATAGGCATGCGTGTCAGCCTGCAGCCGGTGATAAAAATCACAAGCTCATATCACAGGCACATAGTGTGAGAAGATTTCAGCTATAATAAGGCTCTGAGGCAACACAGGCAGATGTTTCAGTGCACACACACAATCACACACACACAACTGTATTGCGCAATTGAGAGCTAATTGGAGCTAGCAGCATGGAGAGAAGACTGCATAGAGATCTTCCCACGGGAACATCTTCATCCTCCTCGTCTTCCTCACAGGATCCTGGGCTGAGCACAGCATCTGTTGTAACAATGCTCACTGCATTACAGCTCATCAGATCACATATTTGTTTACACACACCAG
>JAZGTI010010541.1:0-17583 GCA_036877585.1 Botia kubotai | reverse complement strand
AGTATGAGTACAGTGTTTAATGCATGGAAAATATATAATGCATGTATATTAATTCATCAACACGAATATATACCAACCACCACTAACTCACCCAGTCTTCAGACAAGAAATTTAACATCTTTATTGACAATAAGGAAACACAGCAGCTTTTAATGGGTTACATCTGGACAAATGTAAATAAAAAGCTGTAGTATTTCTTAAATTATTAGTGTCAGGCTCTCTCTGTCTTTGATTTGAGCATCTACAATTGTTAACATCCATGGAGCTTAAACTCTCCGGCTGTAACACAACCCGGCACTACAGTGAACTTTATCAGTGTGAATGTGGAGATCTATGAAAGGTGAGCAGAAGACACTGGAACACCATCATCATTGCTAGTCGGGGGTATATACACAACAAAAGATGTTCTGGTCTGTGCTGAGGTATCCTGACATTTTCATATAACAGAGATAAAGTTTTATTGTGCTCAATTTGTGCCCAATTTCAAAAGATGAGTTTTCCTTAAAACCCACTAAACCAAAAACAGCCTATAAACACTTGTAAACAGAAATTATTAAGCTCCATTATGGGCATTTAAATAAAATTAGCCATATTCCAAAGCCCCAAAAGGCAAACTAATTTAACACTTTAATATGGCCACAAACCTGCAGGAATTGTAAGCTATGAATCTTTTTATTACATTCATGATTAGGAATTAAGAGCAGGTTTGGGCTGGTTAAAATTCAGTGGGGTCTAACTTCACAGAGAGATGAGAATGCTGTTCCATGGTATTTAAACATTAAAAGTGTGCACATTATGCTTTGTTATTTTACCTATCACCATTTCTGTTCTCGCACCATCCATGAGGTGCCCTGCCATTCACCACAGTGGCTCTATCTGGTTCCTTGGGGCCCAGGCAAACTGGAGCAACAGTCTAGTCTTAGGTGTTTTTTTCTCCTTTGGAAGTGAACACCAGGGTTTGCCTTTGGCCAGGCAGAGTCTGTCTCTGACACACACTCAAACGACATCACAGAGTTTATAGGACAGGGACACTAGGGCATCCCCCACACAGTGGAAACTTTCCCATCCCAGCAGGCGTAGCATGAAGTCTATTATTTGAAAGAGCTGAGAGAAGGTCAGTTGAGCTGGATTGGCAGGTCCTCCCCATACTTGCGCAGATATTTGTCATGGTTGTGATTGACAGACCAGAGTGGGGGCAAATAGCGAGGCTGCATGCTCGTTAGAAAGTGTTCCCGCCAACGCCGCTCCAGCTCCATTAGGCCACGCAGACCACGCCTGGCGTACGCTCGCACCACCTTCAGCCCGTGCGGCACATAGCTCTCATTAAGAATCCTAAAAGGGTAGGAAAATAAACAACATTTATCACTGAAAGCTTTTAAAGGACAGCTTTTAAATGAGTTGCACTATATGTGCTTCAGGCAAATTCGTCACAAGTCAGCATCCCTATGCCCTTGATGTGTAAATTCTGGAAGTAGTAACGCATCTGGGTCAAATATGTGGCCATTTTAAATACACTTGTCAAATGTAGCAATGAAAAACAATGTATTTTTCTCTTTATGTGGAACAAACCCTTATTTCTGTGACATTTTCAAGTGCATTAGGACCGCCTCCATTCAGTGGTGTTTAGAAAGTAGGCCCACCCAAGCGGGGTGAAAAGAACATTCGCCCAAAGCACTTTCACAAAAGAGAGGGATTTGAACTAAGGTGTAACCTAACTAATGAATGACAGCTCAAGTCAAGCTGCTTCAGGAGATGTGCCCCTGTATGATAAAATCAGTATAGCACTCAGCCACAGAGATGAATGGAAAAACAAACAGATGACTCGCCAGCAGGGAGCATCAGTCTTCATGTGGACAGTCGTAACACTCACCTGGTCTCGAGCGCAGCAGCTCTTTGCAGCGTTTCCTGCATGGCCTCCTGCTGACCATTACAGAAGAAGCTCTGGATGACTGAGAAGAGCTCATCCCGCCTGGATTCCGGCATCCCATCGCCAGCGCTAAGGAGAGCACGAGCGGCTGAGCGCACTCGCCGGCGGTCTGCATCCTCCAGCAGTCTCACGCCCTCCTCGCAGCCCTGCGGAGCAGAGTGCTCTTCAGCCAGCCGCTGTTTTAGGACACCATCATGCACATTAGAGGCAGCGTGACAGGAAGTGCACAACAACAGGATGTCGTGCGAGTTGTGGTCCTTCATTTCAGAAGGGAAATGGCGCCTGTATTCATGTGGGACAATGTTCTTCCTAGATGAACATGAAAAGCAACGGTTTGAAGCAACCACTTCAAATGTATCAAAAACATGTGAAAGTACTGAAAAACTTTTTTGCCAAACAAACCGGAGGGCCACAACTAACGTTGTTCTAAGTATGCTAATAATATTAACTCCACTGGTCTTTGTTTGTAGCATTTTGATGCACCGAACAGCAGGTTTGTGAATATGAAATGGAAAACATGGAGTGGAGTCATCACAGAGCACTAGGAGTCAGACGGGTATAAGTCATGTTGCTCAATTCCACTCATATATTACTTCAGTCTGTGCATTGCGCATCTTTACATTTTGGCTTCTTTAGAACAATTTTCATTAAACAGAAAATAAATATACAAACTTGACATACCTTATACAAACTTATACAAAAATATACAAACTTATACCTGCATATAATACAAAAGTAATATCAAATCTTTCAGAACAAAAGTGAATATTTGCAGCCTCCTGCCTGTGGCCCAATCACAGACATGCTAATATTCTGCACAACAGCACTCTTCAGAGTGTGATTAAGTATGGCTGATTCAGGAAACAGATCTGCACCTGATGTAGGACTCTGCTTTTCCGCACACCACACACAGGTTCTCTTTGGCGGTGAGGTAATAGTCTTTCTGCGAGTCGGGGCGGCCTGATGGTTCAAATAATAGCCGGACAATAAATGGATCTTCACTGATCAACTCTGACAAAACACAAGATACACATTACATTATTAGATAATGGAGTTTTATTATACATCTAATATTAATATATAATACAATTTCTGGGTGCTGGATGTTGACTGGTTAACACAGCATCTAATTCATGCTAAAATACCTAAAGTAACGGTATTGCATAAAACGCCTGTTCACCGAGCTATAGCCCATTGCACAGTAATCATGGAGAACATCAATGGTTATGACTGTATGGCATGCTGCATTATATGACAACCCTTTGGGGAACACAAACAGCATGAGTAGTCCAATCCTGATTGGTGTTACGTATGACGTGTGATGCTGAAACACAGAAGCTATGAAGGGAAGGCTGGCACAAACACATACAGCTTATTGATAGCTAAAGCAAGCCAGTCCTAGGCCTGCAGTAGTTATGGAAAATAGACAGCTCAAGGAACAGAGGTTACAGTTGTAACCAGAGACGTTCCCTTTCATGGGAACTCAACGCTACGTCAAATGACACCGTCATGTGCTCTAGAGTTAAAGATGGTCTCTGCAACCTCAGTTTAGAGACCTGCATAACAGAGCCATTTCCCCTAACGAGCCACTCCCAAAGCTTCCACATTTACAGCCAAGGGTGGTATATTGTACCCCTCGGGGATGGAGCATACACTCTTTGGGCCTCAGCCTGTCTCGATAGGATGTCTGCTCCCCCATTCAAAGGTTTCAAGATAAAGAGTGTTCTCAGGGAGAACAACTTCCCCTGGAACCACATAAGGATCTGATGTGTCAACTTGCATATAACATAGTGGCCTCTGAGGACTGTGCAAAAAAACTTAGGGCTAGCAATACCATTAACATCTTCAAACAATTTACATGCCAAGAGAGATTGATTCTGCTTACTGCTGCAAGAAATCAACTTGATGTGCACAGGAGACATGCCTGAATTTTCATGGAATCCCACAAAAACATGCAAATGCCTGCAACACAATCACAATAGATGGTGATTGTTCAACATTTTGCAGATTACCTATAAGGCCCTGAATGGTTTAGCTGCTCAGTACCTGAGCAAGCTCATGTCTTTTTAAAGTCCTTCACGTTCACTGCAATCTAAAAATTCCGGCCAGTTGATAATATCCAAAGATCCTTTTCATACTTGGCTCCGAAACTGTGGAACGGTCTTTCCAGTGTTGTCCGGGAGGCAGATACACTATGTCAGTTTAAATCTAGATTAAAATCCCATCTCTTTAATTTAGCCATTTCCGGGTCAGATAGTTGATCATCCTTATACAAATTTAATTTATATCCATAACCTGAATCACCCTAAAACAGTGGGAATACCAGTGGGAAATCTACCTCCAGCTCAGTTAGATTCCACATTTTAGTTCCCTGCCTAGTCAAAGCTGCCTAGTCAAAGTGTGATGCTATAACTGCAATTAGTAACTTAGTAATTATGCTTCTGTCCCCATCTCGGTTTGTAACATTCCTCAATGCCTGACATGTCACAAAATCAGACCCAGCAGCTTTTAAATCAATTTAAAATCATAAATCTGTATTATCAGCTGTCTAACATATATCTCTAACACTGCTAACATATAACTTGGCTTAGGGTTTTGCAAATAGTTAATATTGCTTTTAGCAAAATGACCTAACTACTGTCCTGAAGACCCTAGTATTTCACTGTTTCTTTGTCTTCCTTTCTCTTTCATCATGGAATGTTCAGATATTTTATGGTATTACTGCAAATCCCTTATACTTTTGTCCTATAAAAATGTATTGCTAAGCGCCATCTCCATGTAAGCTAGAGCAGCATTTATTGCATATTTAGCAGGCAATCTGAATACATTACCCTCTTACAGACCACTGAGGTATTTCTGATGCACGTCGATATATTGTAATGGTCCATGTTGTAGTTATCAGTTCAGTCATCTTTATATTCATGAACCAAATACAATCTTAGTATCCCTTATTTATTTTAATATACATCTTGGTGCGCAACATAAATACGCAAGAATACCATGTATTTGGTTTTTCGTGTTGTACGTTTGATAATTTTTCTGCTCCATGTGTGGGTCTAAGAGAAATAAAAGTTCCTGTCGTAGAGCCTGAGCCCTAGAATGGAGAAAGTGTTCATCCAGTTTACGCTTCTTTCTTGCTTCCACCTTCTGGCAAGTCGATGTTGAATTTGGCCAATGCACCAGTCACAACCTCCACTAACTCCTCATACTGCAGGGAGGGGGCTGGCAGGTACCCTGAATTTATGCTAAAAATGTCCAGCTCAACACTGAGCTTTTGCCAGGGGTGGAAGAGGCAACAGAATGGGTTTCCAATTCCGGAGCTTGAGCGCTGGAGCTAATGGATGATATCAGAGAAGGAGCCAAAACAGTCTCATAACGCCTTTGCCAACTTCACCGGTGAGCCTTACGAGTGAAGCCACCGGAATGCGTTAGCAACCACAGGGCCCACACCACAAGGATCTTGAGCCTGACCATCGTCTTTAAACACAGCCAGGCGGGAACGGAGCATCCTTAACAGTTGTTCACAATGTACACAGCCAGTTCCTTCAGCAGCTGACCATAAATGCTCCGCTCCCAAACAAATAACACATAGATTGTGTTTGTTTATACCCGTGAAGAAACAAAGGAAGGATGACACTTTCTAAACTGTTGGTTTGCCATATTACAAAATAATTTGTGTGATAAATGGGAAAGCTTGTGTGTTTCCTTTATAGCTTGCGTGTTTCACCGTCACATCATCATTTACATAATACCGAGCAGAACTGGACTAGTCCATTAGAATCACAAATGTCTGAAAGACACAAAATAATTACATGCTGCCATAAATAACATGCACTCAGTCTTCTTCAAACTTCCTTCTAAAGGCAACAATCCACCTATCTAAATACCTATTATGTAGACTGACAAAGCTAGCTGCACTGTGTAAAGAAGTGTTGTCATTAAAATTAAAGCATTTACATACAAAAAAACACATGGTGCCATTTTAATTATTGGTAGCAAATTAGTAGCAACTAGCAACACCCGGGTAAACAAATGTAGTTGCTTTACCACTAAAAATAATACAGCAATTTTACAGAAAATTACAGTGAATACAAGTGTCTTTCTTACACACTCTATATTTGAATTTGAGCGGAAGAGCTCAGTATGTTAATTTGCTACTGTAAAATGAAAAGCAGCATGTACCTCCAATTCTCTTCTCCAGGTACCACTTGGCTTTCTTCTTGTCACATGTGCAGAGCGGCTGGCCATCAGGAGCATGAAGGAAACAGTTGTCATACAGAGGGGATTTCCTGAATCAATGAAGACAAACACACAGGAGACATAAGAGGCAAGTCATAAAACCATGTTTGTCATGATCACACTGTGGTTTAAGTGATTTATTTGGCCATTTTATTGTCTTCTAGAAAATAAGAACAGCAAAGGCATAATTCATGTCGTTACCTGGCTGAGTAACCGACTCCCAGTGGTTTCCGTTTGTTCCGCCGCGGGTCTGGAACTAGCTGGTCTCCAGACTCAGGACTCTCCACAGTGGATTTCCTGCTTCTTCGCCGCCTTTCACCTTCTTCTCCCTCTCCACCACAGTGCCCCCTAAAGGGCACATCCACCAACCCCTGGCAGTGAGATGCCAGCTGAACAAATGTACGCTTACCCTCAGCAGGGAGGCTGAGCTCTGAACTCAGCCCCACCAGGTGAAGGAAGAGGGCGATGGAGATCTGGGCATCACGCGCTGCATAGGTCACCTGGTGAATACAGTAAGACACTGAACTTCAAGTAAAGAAACAGTGTTTCGTGTAAAGCTCTTCTCTTTATGTCCTTGACTACACACCATCAACAGTGGTTGGGTGAGAAATGAGTTACTTCTGATATATTAAATATTACGTTGCTATATATACACACAAAGCATATATAACTTTGTGAATATAGTGCATTTTATGTAGCAGTTTCATGCTCACTGCTTGTGTCAATTTAAATGCACTAAAACACAAACTTTAATAGCACTTCTATTTTTAAACATTTTCAGTAATTAATTCTTCTGAAATAAATGTTTTTAAAATGGTCTTAAATATTTAGCAATGTCTTTTACTACTATGTATTATTATATTGATAATGTATAATAAGAATAACACTTTTTAATCTACTTGCCTGTTTGGTTAAAATGATCCCCAGACTAAAGAAAAACAATCATGCATAAATCAAAATTTATCAAATACCATCAAAAGGCTAAAAATATATTAAGATGTCATTTTAAAATAAATCACCCAGCTCCAGAAATTAATAAAGCGGCTGAGAGTATAAACTATCCACCTGTTCGTGGGTCAGTACATCAGCCTCCCAGTCACTGCAGCGCAGCCCTTGAGATTTGTCCAGTGTGACATTCAGTAGGTCTAAGGCCAATGACTTCAAACTAAGTCCATTATTCAGCACTGCTTTCCTTTAACGCAAACACAACAGATCCACACCAAAGCTTCAAACGACCATCTAAGGGACATCATAGAACATTGTGTTCTAACCTGTCCTGTGTTATAAGTAGGGGTGTAACAATACATTGATACTGTTCGATGATCAATGCCACATGTAAAATATCAACTTTAATTTAAGGTAATTAAATTTTTTTTAAAAAACTTTAATTTTGACATTCTCCACACCTTCTCGTTTTTGTTGTTGTTAATGTCCTAATTGGGATACTGGATATGCATTTTTCAAAATTTTTTATTAAACATTAATGTTATATAATTTGGTTGCATTTGTGAGATTTTTGAGAATAAAATGTAACTGGTTGTGTAAACTAGGCACATAATTTCTACATATCAAAAGATCAATATACCCCTGAATAAATCAAATTGTGATCATATCGCTGAATTTTTTGAGGTATCAGCAAACAAAACATTGTATTGTTGGATGAGAGAATCTATAATATATTGTATTGTGAGATGTGTGATTTACACCCCTAGTTATCAGCATTAAGTGCTTTAAAGACATAGTTAAAATAATAATAAAGACTTCTCTATCATTTACTCACCCTCATGTCATTCCAAGCCCATATGACTTTTTTTTACATTTACATTTTTTTTATGGAGTACAAAATAAGATATTTTGATAAATGTCTGTAGTATCTGACACTGCCAAATTGTTGGATCATTTATGAATCAGAATACCCCCTTCACTTAAGACCCAAAGCAAGCATGGGGCTCCAGGAAGCAAATTTTCCCTCCTGATTGCTATTGCAATTTTGGACTCACTGGGCGTGACCTCTTTTAGGTTAAAATGACCACCATCACTGTTCGAGCTCTCTCCTCCGCTTTTCTCCTGCTGTTTCTTCAAACTTCTTGAGCTTCTAGCTCAAACCCTTTGGGACAGACTTTGGATTTACATCAGCTAACTTTGCTGATCTTTGGAATGTAACGATCTACATTGCATATCTGAACCCCTCAGAACTCTCTCTACGTGCATTCAAACTCATGTTCTGAAATTCAATGCATGCACCCAACTTCTATATACATAGAATAGCCACATTAAGTTGTGCCCCTTTATGAAGGTGATTTTAATGATGGTTCATTCAGAAATGTTGTATGATTATGTTATATGTAGTTATATGTAGTATGTTTCCTCTGTAGTGTAGTTTAATGAACATGTATTTGAACAGACTGTTCTGACTGTTTTTGAACACTTGACTGTTTCTGGGTTTAATGCTCATAAATAGTCACTTAGCTGTGTTCGATCTTGCTATATGCTCTAAAGTCCTGTTAAAGCAGAGAAGTGTTGCTTTCCAAGGCCAGGAAAATAATGTTTACTAGATTCTGTTAAACTTTGTCTCAGTGGTTTTGTGCCCATACAGTTAGGGAACAAATTTGATCCCCTGTTGATTTTGTACGTTTGCCCACTGACAAAGAAATGATCAGTGTATAATTTTAATGTTTTATTTTAACAGTGAGAGAAAGAATAACAAAAAAAAAAACAGAAAAACACTTTAACAAAAAGTGATAAATTGATTTGCATTTTAATGAGTGAAATAAGTATTTGACCCCTTCGCAAAACATGACTTAGTACTTAATGGCAAAATTCTTGTTGGCATTCACAGAGGTCAGACGTTTCTTGTAGTTGGTAACCATGTTTGCACACATCTCAGGAGGGATTTTGTCCCACTACTCTTTGCAGATACCCTCTAAGTCATTAAGGTTTCGAGGCTGATGTTTAACCCGAACCTTCAGCTCCCTCCACAGATTTTCTATGGAATAAAGGTCTAGAGACTGGCTGGGCTGTGCCTGAGCCACTCCTTTGTTGCCTTGGCCGTGTGTTTTGGGTCACTGTCATGCTGGAATACCCATCCATGACCCATTTTCAATGCCCTGGCTAAAGGTAGGAGGTTCTCACCCAAGATTTGACGGTACATGACCCCATCCATCGTCCCTTTGATGTGGGGCAGTTGTCCTGTCCCCTTATCAGAAAAACAACCCCAAAGCATAATGTTTCCACCTCCATGATTGACAGTGGGGATAGTGTTTCTGATGTCATAGGCAGCATTCCTCCTCCTCCAAACACGGCGAGTTGATGCAAAAGAGATCGGGCGCTGCAGGATTTTAGTCCTTCACGGCAAACAAAGTGAGATCTTTTTTTCCTTCACAAAGTGAGATTTTGCATGGAGACCCAGATATAGCGAAATTGACAGTTATTTTGTGTTTCTTCCATTTGTGAATAATCGCACCACTGTTGTCACTTCACCAAGCTGCTTGGCAAAGGTCTTGTAGCCCATTCCAGCCTTGTGTACGTCTACAATCTTGTCCCTGACATCCATGGACAGCTCTTTGGTCTTGGCCATGGTGGAGAGTTTGGAATCTGATTGATTGCTTCTGTGGACAGGTGTCTTTTATACAGGTAACACGCTGAGATTAGGAGTACTCGCTTTAAGAGAGTTACCTGTTATAAAAGACACTCAGCTCGTTACCTCTATAAAAGACACCTGGGAGCCAGAAATCTTGCTGATTGATAGGGGATAAAATACTTATTTCACTCATTAAAATGCAAATAAATGAACTTTTTTGTTTTTCTGGATTTTTTTGTTATTCTGTCTTTGTTATTCTGTCTCTACCATTATAGACTGATTATTTCTTTGTCAGTGAGCGAACAAAATCAGCAGGGGACCAAATAATTTTTTTTCCTCACTGTACAATTGAAGTCACTGTTGTTTAGTTACCAACATACTTCTAAATACATTTTTGGGTGAACTTTCCTATTAACTGTATCACTGTAACGGTATGAATCAATGTTATTATTAAAGGAAAAGTACAGACAAAGGGGAAATATATTAAATAACAATATGAAATGGCAATGCTTTCCAATTACAGTGAGTTTAATACTTTACAAATGTAGCACCATGTCTACAGTTGCACAGTAAATAGTACCACACCCAGCACTAACTATATCATTACCTCTGTCTAAGGGCCAGGTATCGAAGGTCCACTGTGCATTCAAGAACCAGGCCATGATCATGGACCAGTCGCTTTCCATCTTCATAACATCCCACGCCCACCTTCAGAACCTGGGGGTTAGAGAGGACCCCAACCAGACCCTTGGGCAAAGGAAGCTGTGCATCCCGAAATCCCAGCAGTCTGACCAGCACACAGCGGCCAGAGAATGTGGCCAGCTGGAGTAAGGAGACCGCAGAGGTCTTACCTTTGATTGACACCTGTGAGCCAAAGAACATCTAGTAAAGACACATGTTTCAAGAAGATATTCTTCAACTTCGTCACATGCAGATACATTCTTACACGCATGCTTTTTACCCATTCACAGTCCAACCCCAGAACAGGAAATATGGACAGGTCCTTCTGGAACGCGGGCCAATGCACCTCCCACTCCTCTGAAGAACTCACCACCACAGGCGGCACCTGTAACAGCACATCAGCAGAAAGCAGGGCCACGGGCTTTGGCATTTGTGCTGGGTCGGACAGCTCTTGTTTTGTGGGCTCTGAGGGGGTTATTTTTGGCTCTATCTGGGCTTGAACAGGTTTAGCCGCAGCTGGGCCCTTCAGTGACTTTCTTTTCTGAGTGCGAATACTGTGCCACAGGAAGAGACCGCCTAGAGTAGCCCCTAACATGGTTGCAACAGCTGCAGTGAATGTGCTCTGCTTGGACATCTTTGCAGCTGCACCACCTCCCCACTAAAACCAGAAATAATATTTACAGTCACTCCAGAAATGTCACAATTAATACTTGCTATCAAACAATATGGGTTTTTCTGGCTGACCAATAATAACATGCTGATAAATACTAACAATTTAATGATGACAAATTATATGGACACAAATGAACAAATGAATTTAAATGAACATTTACTTTTACACAGTGTATACTCAATATACTCGGTATAATCATATAACAAAATGTATATTAATTGATAAAGACTGTCAAGAGATTTGAAAATGACCCAACAATAAAGTAACACTGTTAGGTGAAAATGTGGTCAATTAATTGACCTAGCTAATGTACTAGTTACTACAGCTAGTCAAAATCATTCATTAATTTGAAATCCCGTTCAAGGAAAACTCCATCTCAGAATGAATATTCTCATAAGACATATTACCCCCTGGAGTAATTTGGATTACTTTAACGACAGATGGATGTGTTTTTGGAGCTTCAAAATGCTGAACCCTGATCAATGCCATTATAAAGCTGAGAAGAGCCGAGGTATTACTTTTCATCAATAATAAAAAGTTAAAAGGAAAAAAGAACCATTTCATTATAGAAAACTGGATGCAAAATGTGCCAAATTGAAATGGCGTTGTCAGTTTCATTTTAAATTACAAGCTGAGAATGCATTGTTCCTGTCAATATATTATAGTACAATTGAACTAAATGCAACTAATAATTTGACATAACTTTCATTATAATCTCGAGGCAAAACTGTCAATATTAAAATGAAAAGGCAAACATGCAAAAGTTAGAAATTTAAAAAGCTTTTTATTAATGCACACACAATAACAGTAACAAAGTAAATTAAAATGTAAATTTTCTTATTTCACATTTTTCATTGTCATTTTCAAAGTCAACTTTTATGTAAATTCTTGCTCAAGCAAATGAGTTTTGGGTGTGCATGAAGGGTTGTCCCAATAAAGAAATTTCCCTTGCGGTAATTATTGGTCGCTTAATACTGCAGTATGCAATTTTACCGCACACCCACAGTATTAATTAGGAGTGCCATGAATCATAAGCCACAATATGCGTTTTAGAAAACAAATTCACCTGCAGTGTCAGGGAGAAGTGAGCTCCGTGTCCTGCTCCCAATGAAGTGTTTTTGGGCAACCATGTCCAAACTTCCACACTTGGACAAACTTGGATTCTATCTAGTGCAAGTGGCCATGTAAACGTTTGCCTGCAGAATTTACATGTCACCTTTTTGGGTTATCTGTTACTTTCCTGAAATAATCACTTCTAATTTCCTGCCTGTCATAATAAGTCTGCACAAACATCTGTCCATCACAGGCCGCATGACTCGCAGTCTCATTTTTTAGACTTATAGACAAATTAAAAGTTGTTAGACTAAGCCCCATCAGTCGACTAACATTTAGTCGGCTGATGGGGGCAGACTTACATTGCGGTTCTCACAAGTCCAAGTCTCCAAGTCCCAGCCACACAGCTCAAATACAAAATAGTCAAAATAAACACCCTGTTTAGACTCCCAATTGCATTTCACATCACTAGAACATCACTACTAATATGTATAGTAGTGATGTGCTAGTGATGCAGCCCTGACTGCGATCAGGTCCCCTAAGGTCCAATCGTCAAAAACTTCGTCCAACTGCAGTCCCTCATCTTACACCACGCCTACACTGTGGCGTGATGGGTGTAGAAATGGTGTTAATTGTCAAACGTTGTTCAGCTTAAGTAGGTCAAAGAACCTATCCGAGGAGTTGATTCATTTA
The DNA here is from genome assembly GCA_036877585.1 of Botia kubotai. Taxonomy (NCBI): domain Eukaryota; kingdom Metazoa; phylum Chordata; class Actinopteri; order Cypriniformes; family Botiidae; genus Botia; species Botia kubotai. Next base: position 4,737 of record JAZGTI010010541.1, on the reverse strand, counting down.
ATATGTTAGTTTTTGATGTCAACCCCTTGTGTGTAGTAAAATCTTTGGTAACTGTAGCTATGGCTTCACATCATCTCTCACTATATGCAGAATGCTGGCATGCTTAAATATGTCACTGAGGCCTGGACCTCAGTAAACGTTTTATTCAAAAATAAAATTTCAAGCTGTATAAATCTGATTTTTTTTAAAAATTAGCCGTGGTTAACTTACGTTTGCGTGACCATGTATAATTTTGTTTAGACAGTTGGCTAGATTGGTTAATGCCCACTGTGAGTTATAGGTGCAGCTCTCCCACCAAACGCTTAACATTGTCGCCATTAAACTAATCAAACAGCCACATCAACAGCGGGCAGATATACTTTTACTGGCATACTGCATTTAGTATGACAAAAGCAATGTTGATCATGACATTATTTGTAAGACAAATTTGAAAAAAAGAAGCACACTACACTACATCCATGCCCACACTACAAACTTACAGCAGACATTAACCGAAATAAAGATGCTGAACTCAGGCTGAGGGACTGCAGTGGGATGAGGGTTTGATGACTGAACCTCAGGCAAGCCGATCAGTCTGGCTTGTGGCGTTCTGTTTTTGCTTCCCACATTTTCACTATGGTGTATTACAGTTTCTTACAGTATTACAGGGGCTTACAGCAAGTAAGCCCCACCCAACAATTAACAAAAAACTTTGCATACAAGGTGACTTTAAAAATGACAATAGAAACTGTAGAATAAGAGAACGTAAAATACATTATAAAATACATGAACTCACATTTTAACTTTATTTTTGTCACTATTACTGCATGAGCATTAATTAAAAGGTTTTTTTTCCACTTTATTTTTAATGTTGGCATATATTTGTGAGTTTTCTTATGATTCTTATGGTTAATCTCGTTTTAATATTAGTTTTTATCATTTAATAACATTTAACAAAACTGGCTGAATATTCCTTCCATAATAAATAACCATAATCATAACATAAACCAAATATAAGACAAAGTTCTTGCCATGTTAAAGAGACTTCGTAATTATTGTATGCTGAGTTTAAATCAATAGATCATGAGGTCTGGAAATTGTTTAGAGTATTGAAAACAATGTGAACGTTCACATTAACTGAATTATTAAAGCATCATAACCGAATCGAAGAAACGTCGTGTTCACAGTGAGTTCACACATTAAACCACATCAACATCAAATCACTTTAAAGCTGGATTGTGTAGCTTTGGCCTTCTTATCGCATCTCTGCTAGAAACATAAAATTGCAAGTTACTTGCGGAGTTACTTTCTTAACGTGGATGAAAAGTTTCAATTCTAAACAGCTGTGGTGGAACACGCTACAAATGCTCCATCATCCTCAGCACCCGCACACGAGATTTAATAGCCAGATCTTCTTCTGTCTGTGTACAGACATGACGTAACCACAGCTCAACCTGACATTTCTCGGGAAATAACTTTTTTTTATTCATTTATAACCAAAAAATGGTACGGAATGCAGCTTTAATCAGGGTGTCTGTGTACATGTCAGTGATGCTGTGCCGCTTCACTGCTGGACTAGTTAACATAAAAGAGGTTTATCTGGTGTTCAAATGTCTAAATAAAGCACTAACTATCGCGTCACGCTTCTGTAAATGCTGTGGATGATACACATACCTGTAAGACTCAGATGATGTGAGAGTTTAATCGGTAAACAATGACGTACACACTGCACACGCGCTTTTCGTTCACAGCTGAAGCGCTTCTGCTTCGGCTGTTTTATTTAATCAGCGCTCACACGCGTCACAGCGACCCCTGCAGGAGGATTGGGGAGAGCAACTGCGACAACTTCAACTAACGCATTTCTCTAGCTAATTACTCAGAACTAACGATTCGTTTATGAATGAACTAATTTTTGAACTTTTATCAAGGCAGAAAATTATATTCTCTGCCGCGCTTCTTTTACATCTGAAAAATGTATAGCTGCAAGCACCAATTAAAACCTCATTTCTGATTTGTATAAAGTTACTATGTTTAATTTAGCAGTAGTTTCATATTCCTTATACAAATGTAAATAAATTGTGCAAACCTTGTTTAAATTTATTCCCCAAGTAATCATTTCTACAAATAACTCTGTAAAACAACATGCATGGTCTGTAAATCAAATTAGTCAAATGTCAATGACAATTTGAATGACATTTAAAATGACAATTTTCAGAGTTATATAAAATAAAGGTTTTAATATGTACTTCTAAGCAATAAATGCCTTGTGCAGAGCTATGTGTGTCACTGGTGAACATTACACAAAATGAAATTATAATTTCAAATTATGTTGCTGAATGAAGACCTACTTTTTACACAAACTTTACTAGTCTGTGAAATTGTACTTGATCATTTCAGTTAGTTAGTTAGTTAAAAATGCCAAGCATAAAAATACTACACAAAACACAAAGGCATATTACAGCAGATATGTTTTGAAGGATACAATCATATGCTGTTAGCTTCTTTGTTAAATGTTGGCAAATAAAATAAAAGGAATTGACTGCTGCTTCCAGTAAGCTGTTGTGAGGTTACAAGAAAATGCGCTGTCTTTATAAACACAATATTCTTGTATGTGGGAAAAAACATGTTTATTTGCAAACTAATAATAAAACTCAACATTGTACTTATTTTATAGTACAGCCTTCATTAAAGATGATGTGGTTGATCTGTTTAATCATCTTTCAGTAATATTTATTAAATATGTTAAAAAGACATGTGAATTCCTTTAAGTGGACAAAATATACTGCAGCCTACACCTAAGAGATAAAATAGTTGATCTTTAAAAATTAACTTATCTTTAAATTAAATTTAAGTCCTGCTTTTGGACATTGATTAAATTTAGCATGTTATCTCAGAATGGCCTGTTTTCCACATATTAAAAGTAATTGTGAACTTTACACAAAATACAAGCATATTATTCACAATACAGACATGATCAGAGTTCAGGCACATCAGCACAATGCATAATATTATGATTGAAATAATATTTATTATTTAACAAGCATGTAAAGCATGTAAAAGAGATGAATATGACATATTTCAGTAATGCGGATAATTTACCATGGAAAATAGCGTTTATAGCATGGCACTATCATCAAAGTGCTATGAGACAGTCAGGATGTGGTCACAAGAATGAAGTGGAAACACCAAAGCATTGCACAGGTACAGCTTCAGATGCTTTCTGACATTGTGCCAAGCATCATTCGACCACCAGTTGGTGTATCAAAATTATTTTAATATCTTGTCAGGAGTGTCCCTAAATAAAGCATGCAAATTTATTTTAATTATTTTCCAACAGAAACACAAAAATTCCTAAAATTTCAATAGTGTTTCTTCACTATGGGCTTGAACCCCTAATAATAATAATAATTCCAACAATCAAAATAGGGTTTAAGTGCTACGCACTTGAACTCCTAAAAATCCTTACAATTACATTAGATTTCATTACTTCCCACTTAAACCTCTAAAATACAGCTAAACTGGATGGTTAAAGAAGACATGATGTTAATGTTGCTCAGTATTTTAAATGTTAACTGTGCTTTGAAAAATGAAAAAAGAAGCAATGGCAATAGAGTGGCTGGTAGTATGCGCATCCTGGAACGGCTGGAAATGTGTGTTTGTGCTGTTACGGTGGAGGCTTCAGCTTCTTAGTCGGTTCGTCAGCGGGAACCGTCACCGGAGTACTAACAGAGGTTTCCCGAACTACATCTCCCATCAAGCACCACGCCACACTGATTACTTCCTCCAGCGACACCTGAAGATCATTTACACGGCTATATAAACAGACTCTAGTGTAGTCACTCTTGGCGGAGTCTTGATTTGCTTACAGCATCATTTCTGAGCGTTTACCCTTGTATTGTTATCTTGTGTATTATAGTACCTGTTATAGTTTACGTGTTTGGATTGCCTTCGCTATTGTTGCTTTTTGTATATGTCCCCTGCCTGTTTGACTACGACATTAAAACATTTTGCAAATGGATCCAAACGCTTCACAGTCTTCTTTACATGTACACTGTGCACATGTCAAAAGATTAAATCCGATTCTAAACCTGTGTCATTACTATATTCTGTCTCCATGTAAACAGTGCATTGGGATTTATCAATCTGATTGATTTCATTCCGTTTGAAACAAAAATTGTCAGTTTAAACGTAGCTAGTGTTCAAAACTGTCACCTTTTTGATTTTGTATATCACCTGACACAGAAAACTGTATGTAGCAGCTTGAATAATTATTATTAAATTATGAGCAAGCAGAAGATGGCAACAGCATGCTAATAATCCCTAATAGAAAAAAGAAAAACAAAAAGTATGATAATTTCAGAAAAATCAAGAAACCAACTTCTGGTCAGCAGCAGATTGGATTTCTTATTATTTAAAATTAGAGTCAGATTATAATTATATACAGAGTACAGAGAGTGTCAGTAAGAGAGATGAGAGTGTCAGCGAGAGAGAAGAGAGAGTGTCAGTAAGAGAGATGAGAGTGTCAGCGAGAGAGAAGAGAGAGTGTCAGTAAGAGAGATGAGTGTCAGTGAGAGTGTCGGTGGGAGAGAGAGGAGAGTGTCAGCGTGAGAGAGAAAAGTGTCAGCAAAAGAGTGTCTGTGAGTGTCAGTAAAAGAGAGAGGATAGTGTCAGAAAGACAAAGAAGTATGTCAGTGAGAGAGGGTGTCAGTAAGAGGGAGGAGAGTGTCAGCGAGAGATAGGAGAGTGTCAGTAAGAGAG
>JAZGTI010010540.1:0-17585 GCA_036877585.1 Botia kubotai | reverse complement strand
GCGCAAAAGTAATTAATAGCAAATTGGTCAGTCTGTTTATCCCAGTGTGCGGGTCACCATGCGCACCTGTACATCTGAGAGCAGGTCGCTCTAATCCTCCCGTGGCCTCGGTTTCAAAGTGGCCTGTAACGACTGTTGCCATAGCGACGCACAACACCGCCTGTCACGGGTGCGCGCGCATGCGCAGGCTCTCGGTAAACGTAGAACGGAGTCCCAGACAGATTTTTATCTACGATACAGTAAGTGGAAAAACAAACCAGATAGGATACTTTGGTTTATTTGACTGAATTCGTTATTAATAAACCACGAAGGAAATGGTTGTTTGTGTGCATGTGTATGAGAGAGATGAATTTGTTTATGATGAAAGATAAGTTACTTCAATAAGAATAAAGACATTAAAAGGCGTAAATAACACACACATTACCTGCTTGTTATTTTATTTACATAAATTTGTTGAAATAATCTAGAATTTCCCAACTTTACACGTTACAATAACTGCATTATAAAATAATTTTGTTGTTACAAAACCTGGATAAAAGTTGTGCATTAATGTTGTTGCAGTCATAGCTATTAAAAGCAACATAAATTAAACTTCACAATTTGGCTTGTACAGTGCTGGTCGCGTTTTACAATATACGCTTTATCTCGTACCTCCTAGGTTTGTGGGATATGCAGTCCATCTTGAAATACACAGAACGGTTTATAAATGTAAAAAACTCAATTTCCCATAATGCACTTTAGCGCGTCTTACTATCATCAGGACACGCCTCCGCGGACTAGAACAGTTAGGGTAGCTACGTGCAAAACAGCATATAGTTACTATACTCTCACTTATGACCTTGTTACCCATTGAGTTCACTTTGAGTTAGTCGTGGGTAGATACAGTTGTTTGCGCTCAGCAGGCAAAATGACTTCTATAGCTTTATACGCAATAAACAGCACAGCGAGATCAGCCGCAAGGCTGTACCAAGTGTCGGGCTCCGTTCCTGGTACAGCTGGATTTCACTCTTTTGTATCCCGTAACCCTGCCCTGCGTAAATGTGCCTTTCTTCCGGGAGGAAAATGGTCATTCATAAAAACAGCAACCAGACCGATGTCTCAGACATCGCCGGGGAGTATCTCGCTCGGACGCTACGGTAAAGTGTTCCTGACAGCCGGAGCGGCGGCGGTCACGGGTGTCCTGGCGGCAGGTGTAAGTCACTTTCAGCGGGCAGAAATGGCAACGAAGATATCCAGATTTGAAGAAGGCGAGGGGGACATACGAGCGAGATGCAAGGCGTTCATGTCCCCGCCGGTCACTGACATCAAGGTCCTAGAGCAGACGAAAGACGCGATGTCCACGAGGATGGAGATGCTGATCATGGAAACGCAGGCTGCCTTCTGTAAAGCACTGGAGGAGGTCGATGGAGGCACGTTTAAAGTGGACAGATGGAGTCGAAAGGAAGGTTAGTTCATTGTTCGTGCATAACTTTTATACTACTATTACAGTATTATTACTATTAGATATTACTGTTATAATGTTGTATTCTTTTTATTTCTCTTTCTCGCTCTCTCTTGGCCTCTCTGTCTCTCTCTCTCTTTTTACTAAAAGCATGTTCAATGTTGGTTACAAACTCATGAACTATTTTTAATAAATATATAAAATGTTGCAACAATAGTGACACATTGGAGTTAGATATGGCTAAATATGTAACTCCAATGTTATGTATTTGTTATGGCGAATAATATGTCATTAATAATCTCATTAATGTCGTCTCATTAACGTTTTTGCTTTTCAGCTACATTCTTTACCTAAAGGTGCATAAAACAAGCAGATAATCTTGGCCATGTGGTGTATAGTTATTCACGTTAGTTATGTCACGTTATGTGTTGGCTTTACATTGTAACTGATGATGTGTTATTGTGTCTGATGGAGGGGGTGGTGGTATCAGCTGTGTGATGCAAGATGGGAAGGTTTTTGAGAAAGCGGGCGTGAACGTGTCCGTGGTGTCCGGGTATCTCACCGAAGACGCCGCCAAGCAAATGCGCAGCCGCGGAAAAGTTCTGAAAGGAAAAGATGGTGAGAATCTGACTTCCCATTTTAAGCTGAATGCAGAGCAAAGCCGAGTTCCTAAAATCATCAGTTCTGCTTCTAGTTTTCAGATTCTGGTGAGCTGTCAGTGGTCTTCTGACGTTTGACGCGATGATATTTGATGGAATTCTCAGTTGTGTTTGAAGAATCCTGGTGATACTTTCGTTGTTCTAACCGTTTCACATTATCAATGTGTTCCAGGCAAGTTGCCGTTCCGCGCCATGGGCGTCAGTTCAGTCATACACCCAAAAAACCCGCACGTTCCCACAGTGCACTTCAACTATAGATACTTTGAGATTGAGGAAGCAGATGGTGGGTGTTTTGCCTGGTCATTCGAGATCTTGAGCTCTGGCAGGGGTGTGCCTGGGTTATCTACAAACCCCGCCCACATCTTTCTGTCTCTTACTTTTGCTCTTCTTCTCCTCCATAGGTTCAAAGCAGTGGTGGTTCGGTGGGGGAACAGATCTCACTCCTGTTTACATTGATTTGGAAGACGCCACCCATTTCCACAAAACCTTAAAGGATGCATGTGACAAGCACCATCCAAAATATTACCCAGACTTCAAAAAGTGGTAGGAGTCTTCTTACCCCTCTATATATATCATTTTATTTGGGTGTGTCGCAACTGATACGGGGGGTGTCGGCGGGTGTGAGAGTTTATATGTGAGATGCACAGTGTGTGATCTTCTGGGTGTTTTTTTGACTGTTTAGCAGAGATAAGACTTTTAATGGAGTTCTAAACAAATGTTTGGGAGGGGCATGCTCATTTATCTGACCAATCACAATGCTTAAACTGCTGGATACCTCACTGCTGTGATCATTCTTCCGGCCCCCCCCTTCACCCCAGCTCCACCTTATATCTAATTATTACTTCAAGCTGCAATTCAAGCTTTTAAACTGAGATGGCGATAGAGAGGCAAAAGTGAGGGATTGCAGCTAATTTGTTATGTTAAGTCCAGGGGGGTTATAATATAGTTAGTGAGCCAGATCTGTTTAGCTTGACTGCTGTTAAGTGATTACAGTATATTCACAACGGGAACTCTTAAGCTGTTATTTGCAGATTTATTGTGTCAACAGTTTTGTTGGACACCTCTAATTTTCTGCTGTTTTATCATGACTAAGATTTATGCTCAATCTTACAATCCTTTGAGAGCTAGTTAAGGCAAAATTTTCATATATTTGATTTTATGAGACAATTAAAAAAAATTGTAAATGTTTGTAAATTTTGTACATGTTTTTTTTTGGTCAGGTACTCAGGCCTAATTTATTAACTGACATTCTGTTTCCCTCAAGGTGTGACAACTACTTCTACGTCCGTCACCGAGGGGAGACGAGAGGGATTGGTGGAATCTTTTTTGATGATTTGGATTCGCCCAATCAGGAGGAGGTCTTCAGCTTTGTGAAGAGCTGTGCTCAAACTGTGGTGCCCTGTTATCTGCCCATTGTCTACAAACACCTAAATGACTCTTTCACACCTGAGGAGAAGGACTGGCAGCAGGTCAGACGAGGCAGGTGAGTTCAGGACGAGCTCCTCATTTTATTCAGATAACCTTTTCTACTGTACGTCAACGAACAAATAACTCAATATATTTTAATCGTTTAGTAATTAGGAGAGGTTTGGGAACATAGTGATATCATGACATTGTAAATGCCTTGTGGTTGTTTTTTGAATTGAATTTGATCATGATTTGTCATTTATCTTCCTTTTAGATATGTGGAATTTAATTTAGTGTATGACAGAGGGGTGAAATTTGGCTTAGCCACACCTGGGTCTCGCATCGAGAGTATTCTGATGTCACTACCACTTACTGCACGGTAAGAGATTGTGTACGGATCAATTTATCTGTGTGTATATCAGCAGCTTCCCGTGTCTGCGCTTGACCCTCTTGTGAACTTTTGGAACTCCAGTTGTTATTCACTAGTTGTTGGGTTTTATAATGTAACTTTTTTCTAATGAGTTGTAAATGACGTGCAAACTGTATTCTGTATGTCTCATTTTAGGTGGGAATACATGCATGAGCCCACAAAAGGCACTAAGGAAGCAGAAATGCTGGAGGTTTTACGGAACCCCAAGGAATGGCTCTGATTCATCCAGTCATCAGTAATTCCATCAATGGTTGGGAATTGTAGGATAGGGTTTCTGGAAAACCCCAGTGAAATAAAATATATCTGTGACTTTTAAAATGAAGATTGACTAAAATAGAAAATCATTCATTACAACTACTTACATGAGATATCTCACTGATTTGACTCATTGATTCTGTTTGCTGACTGCCTGCAACGCTGCATGATTATTGGCTCTCTTAATGAGCTATCACACACTGCCATTGGCTGTATGGATTCACTGGAGAAGCAGTTTTGCTCTTGAGGTAGCGTTACTTAGTTACAGCATTGTTTCTGCTTGCGCTGCTTTAAACACGACTGCCGGTGTATTGTGAACCCGCAGTGGCCTTTATTGGACGTATGTTTGTGTTTAACGTGTGCTGATGCTAGCGCCATGCCGTTATTGCTTTGTTAACTCTGGTAATTTAGCTGTCTCTTTGCTTTATGTGTCTCATTTTGAAGTCATTTCGTCCCGTCTTGAAAACACAAATCTCTATTCTGCCTCCTGTAAAAGTGGCTGTTTTTAGGATACAGATTAGATTCATAAATATTCTCAGGACATTTCTATATTGTTATTCTGTTTATTACACAAACAATAAAGTGACTTTTATATATGTATTATACGTATGTGTACTTTGTCAGGAAAGCCGTAATCGTCGTAATCCACAAAAAGTTACTCCGTTTCAGCAAGAATTCATCTTCACCAGTGCCGATGAGAAAAGTTCCTGAAATGTGTTCAAATCCACATAAATCAGTCTCCACGGTAACAGAACATCCTGAAAGCGTGATGTCACAATACACATTGAGCCAAACCTTGAACAGAACTTCAGCATGCAAACCTGCACATACAATTAACGAGTTACTGCAAATGACTAGTTCTGTGGACTTATTTATGGACTTGAGACAAATGAGATTTTCAACTCAAGTCTGTTAACATATAGATTAATATAATCGGTGTCCTTTATAGATCTCTTACAGTATCATATTTTGGTTGCCATGTCAACTTATAAGTTGACCTAAGTCAATGCACACAATCAGTCAGAACAGTCATAAAGGGCCAAAAAAACTTTAATTACAAATAAAAGTCAAGCTTGTTCATTACAAAACATTATTTTTAATACACATATATACAATTTCTTTATCTCTGAGTAAGGCTTAAGAAATAAACACCATCACACCACACTCTTAACCAGCACAGAAATATCAGCCTGCAGATATACAGCAACAAATGCCTTCAAACTACTAACACCATCACACCTTGTTTCTAGTGATGATGTCTTATTTCACATTACCTGTAAAACAACTCTAACACCTGACGTCGTAGAACGGAATATAACTGTAGAAAGCCGAGAGGATAAACTCAACAGCATGTGTCATATTGTTTTAGTACTTCATCACATCTTAGACATCAAGTATTATTCCTTTACAAAGAGCAACTGGTGCCCTAAAAAAGTGCATTCACTCGTATTTTACCGAATAAGTTTGACTATTTTTCCATTGCAATGTTGTGTTTTCTCACACTCGCACGAACACACAAGCAGCCACACTTTCCTGACATTTAATACTGTTTCCTCTTTATTTTCCGGGTGTAAAAGGGTTTGTTCCCATTATCTAAGATTCTCTGGTTTGTACCCTGATCAGGTTCTGCATAATAAACAAAAAATAAACGTAAGAGGTAAATTAGTTTGCTTGCTTTTAAGTACACATACGAGTCCACCCAAAAAGATAGTGTCAAATATTCAAATGTGTTTTCCAACAGTTCCAGAAAATACATTAAGAGGCAAATAATCATGAAGAAGGGAAAATATGTTTCTTTAAAGCATTCAGAATTGGCCAGAATACACAGAGAATCAGATCAAATGAAATCTGCATGGCCCAGGTAGTCATCGTTATCATTTTTAACATTCTCTGAGGTTGTTAGAGAAACGAAACACAAGTTATTAACCCTTTTCACAAATCTAAAACGAAGTTAGCAAACAGCTCACAGCAAACAAAAAGCATGCTTCTTGCTCCGTAATCACCTCCACAGTGGATAATTCAATGTGGTTATCCTATCCTAATGCCTGGAATGCCTAATATTCCAGCTAAGTCCTTGGCCACAAACGAAAATTCCTCAAAGCCGTGACCATGAATTTCTTTCAACATTATGTTAAGTATTCTCTTCAAACAAAAGACCATTAGTGCGTAGCCTGTTTATCGACCACGTTTTGACCTTAAACTTAATGTGGCTCAACTCAAATGTTCTGTATTGTTACTTGCCCACTTAGCAAAAACCACTTGGACCTGTGCTAGTCAGTATTAACAACCACAATGCTACATTTGGATTGCTTGTTGAATAGTTGACCTGCAGTAAGTTATCAGCTTTCGATAACTATTTGAAAACCTCAAGCATAATCTTACATTGTTAACTTGCATACAGTTTCACCGAAAACTGAGTTTTCAACCTAGTGACTAAATCTAACACATAGTGTTTAACACCTTAACTAGAAAATAAAAACAATTGCAAAGGTTATAGAGGTTATCTTTGATGGTTAATCAAAACAACATATAACATGTCAGTAACATTAAAACTGACAACTTAAATTGTTCCTGAAATGTCTTTAAACGGTCCCATGAGCGAATATAAGTATTCAGTTGTTTTTAGAGTTTAAAAGCTCTTGACAGCTACAACTCTTACTAACTAGTAAGAATTTAAATTTTTCTAACAGTGCTTTGTCATCATCACAATGAAGCTTGATTCATGACTCAGTGATCTCTGAAAACGAAGCTATCTGATGAAAGCCAAACAAACAAAATGGAGCTGCGTAAATGGCTTGCCACTTCTAATGTCTGAGTAACAGTACTGGTAAAAATTATTGCATTAGATGTGTCCTCTCTCTTCATATTGAATAAAGACGTTTAGATGTTTTGCTAATTGCTAATGCTGCCCTTGCAGATCAAGGGGGTTACAGAGTTAGTGAAGTTGTAAAAAAAATATAGAAATAAAAATAAACGAAAAAACCAAAGCATTTTCCAATTGTGCGAAACCTCCAGGCCTAGCTGAGCAAAAAAAAGAGAGAGATAAAGAGTGAATAAGGAATGACAAGGTTTGCAATATTGGTTGAAGCCTTAGAATAGCTGGAAAATTGGCTCAGATGATCGTCACTTTCCCTGGACAATGACAACCGTACCAGCGTGGTTACTGACGATGTCTTCATACTGTGGCGGAGGCTCTGCTTCAATGTGTATATCTGTATGGCCCACAGCTTCCTCATATGAAGGGGGCGGGTCACCACGACTGCCCCGCCCAGGTGTGAGGTCAACACCAGGGTAGGCGGGGCTGCTGTGAGCGCTGACCTCTGAGTGAGGACTAATGTCAGGATGGAAGTCCCGCCACTGGTCCATCGACACTACAGATAGGTTCGTGTCTCTTTGTGGGCGGCCAATGGCAGGGCTTTGCTGGGATCTTTTGCGTGAATGACACCTCCAAACAGTAATGGAAACTGCAGCAATGAGAAGCACAACCACCAGCAGGGGTAAGATCAAGAAGAGGGAATGAAATCCACAAACAATAGACTCGGGCAGCTTTGGGCTGCTCTCACGCTGATACTCTTCCCAGAATCGCCTCTGTAACATCACGAAACCAGAGAACACAATGAGCTTAACACACCATCTGTATAACTGTTCTGACTTGCATTTAAAACAAAACCACACCCTCTGCAATGCAATGATGAATCTATGCATTTACATTAACATGTCCATCCCACAATATATTTACGCCATTATCAACACATGGCTCTGTTATTATATACATAAACTCACAACCCAAAACATCCTTAACACAAACGATTCATGTCCCAAAATTCCAAGCCAGTGAGCCCTTCCTGTCAAAATATAGCTCACTTCCTGTTTAGAGGACATTCCACAGACCAGAATGCGACACAGGAAGTTACGGTCATGCAAGTACATATCAAAACCCATTATGAGTACGTAATCCACACTCACTGTTTTTTCGTCATTCTCAAACGCCTCTCGGGCTTCCTCATAACTGCAGATTTCCTCTCTACATTCTCTCTGGATGTTCCCCTGTTTCATCTCCTCCAAAAAGTTGTTTGCTCTCGGGAGCCTTCGCAACACCGCGTGCGCGGCATCTGCTGGCAGAAACACTGCCGGAGGAACAAACCATGAGTGTATAACAAACATAAAAGAAGAAGGCTGATAAAACAGACACAGTGATTTCTTTGAAACGGCCCGTCTATCCAGGCACAGGGAGCTTATGAAAGAACGCTCTACTGTTTTCAACACTTACAGTGGAAGAGCTAAACAGATGCCATCTGTAGACTATGACACAACTTAACATTATGGAAAGAAATAATGCAGGGTTTGCGTGATTTTTATGCGAGATAACTAAATAGCGTGGAAAGCAACTCAAGCAGACACGACACACACCCGCTGGGTATCCTGGCAACCTTAAAAAACACAAAACAGCATCACTAAGACTTTCATACAGTCTCTGGTTTAAATACAGCATAAATGCACTCACCAGCTCCCATGATTCCTGCAGCTTTTGAAAAGGGGAACGACCTTGGATTGAACAGAAGTAAAAAAAAACACATTTAAATCAAAAGCCATCCAATGATACCGTTGAAAACATACTAAAGTGCACTCATACGTTTTCTGTTTCTCCGGTACAAACTGATTTAGATCAATTGAAATAATCACTTAGTATCGTTGTCAATTTGGTAAGCAAAACTTAAAATAAAATTACGTTAGTTTATAAATCAGAAACATATATCATTATGTATAGCGGCGGGCTGTTAGCTTCCTAGCACGTACGGGACACGTTCACCGTTGGACACACATAGAAACGTAGATTTTGAGAAACACAAACCGTTATTTCGCATTTATTTTACACAAAGCTTTCCCAACGAGATAATAATGATAAAGTGTTCATTTATAACTGTGTTACTAATTCAGTTCCCACTCGTCATGAGTACCCGTGACTAAAGCATGTCGACACGGTTTTCTACGTGGGACCGCACAGATTTATCTAACCGTCGACGTGCCCAAAACAACAACTTTTGTATATAATAAACAAGAACAGCGACTTTAAGTTAAATGAACAGAATAAGTAAATAAAACTGTTTACCCGTTACACCCAAATGAGCACAGCGCTCGTCCAGATTGCCCTGGTACAAACTGTGCACATGCGCAGTCAGCAGTCAGAACTAACTGGACAGTGATGGATATAGAAACCTGCTGACGAGGGCGACATTTCGAGGTTATGGGGTCTATTAAATTCATTCATTAGGCTAAAAGTCAGGTCTCCTTGATTGATTGGGGTGTAATTATATGTTTTTTAATGTCTTGTATCATTTTATTAAGTATATATACATTATATTACTTAATGATTGCTCCCACCTAAGGCATTCAGGTATATTTACATTTACGCATTTGGCACAGACTTACATTGCATTACACTATTGTTTCGAAATATGTGCAATCCCTGGGATCGAACCCATGACCTTGGCGTCGTTAACGCCATGCTGAGCTACAGGAAAGCGCTAGCCTATTTATCTGCATGTATTGCATATTTTGTCACTGGATGCATTTTTACGCCGTGGCAAGCCATGTATGTGTGCCTGGTTTGTCAATAATAAGACTCAAAGATTAAAGGAAAAGCCCACACGTTATTCCCTCACAAAAGCGCATTAAGTTGTAGACGATACATCTGAGAGAGGGGAAGAATGTGCTGGTTTCCAGCGTTTGTGTGTCCAGTGAGCTGAACAAAGAATGTATTAAGGGTATTATATTGCAAGGTTGTTGTTTTTTTAATAAAATTGTTGCCAGACTTTCTTATTATGAACAATGTAGTTAGTTTCCAAGCTGCCTGCACACGTTGATTACTTATAACCTTATCTGATAATACTTTCTAACACTCATATGAGTGTAAATTGATATATTTATATATCTATTCCCTTTTTTCTATATCTGTAGGGGAAATTCCCCTGTGCAATGCCTCGTGCGTGTGTAGTACTGAGACACTTCTCATTTATCTTTTAAAAGAGACTAAATAAATCTTTTTGTATCAAGACTGAGTGTTCGGGATTCCTTGCACACCGTTTCGGTAACATCCAATGCAATATTTAAATGTTTTCCCTTTTCTACGAAAAATGTGGATTGCACTCGTACAGCAATTTTGTGTTTCTCTGTTTATCATGCTTTAATTAGTCTGATAAATGTATTGTTATGTATGTTTTTTGAAATAGGACAGAGTGCCAGATGCTTTATGAGTATGAGTGTGTGTGTGTGTGTTAAAGCAAGACGGAGTGAGAATGCGAATATTAGAGAAGAGAGAGAGAGAAATATGCCAGTATTTAGCACATACTGTCCCAGCTAACAGGGAACGTCCTCAGAACGTTCTCTAAAAGTTCCCTCAAAGTTATCAAAACGTTCGTGCATTAACATTAATAGCACGTTTTTATGTTATATATCATATCAAAATCGTTATTCTATCATTGTTAGTGGACGGTGTTTAAAACGTTACAGACTTAAAAACGTTTGAATAACGTTCCTATAACCAAGAAATAACATGAATACATCGTCTAAAAACCTGGACGCCTTGAACATTCCCAGAACATTCCCAATGATTTTTAAACGTTTTGTTATTTAATGAAAACGTTAGGGAAACGTTCTTACAGCCTAAAATTGTTCGTCGGGGGAGGATGATAAAGGGCGAATTAGAGAAGAGAGTATTCTGCACATATTGTAAAGCCAGATGGCTCATGGGAGATCACGCGCACTAGGACCCTGCAGGTGGAGCAGAGATGGTTCAGTAATGTGCAGTGCAGTCGCGTTAACGGGAGCGCGAGGGCAGCTGCCACAGCGTCCCTCACGCGCAGCTGCTCCACAATCCTCAAATCACTGATAGCGCGATTACGATCACAAAAGACTGATCGTGACACCTGGGATCCTCGTCCCCGACGACGCGACGCAACATCACTCATCCCAACAGACGCATCTACATCCAGCCGACATGGCTTCATCCGTGAGCGGCGCGGAGGAAGTGCGCGTGTCGGCGTTGACGCCCCTGAAGTTGGTGGGTCTGGTGTGTATTTTCCTCGCGCTGTGCTTGGATGTCGGGGCCGTGCTGAGTCCGGCATGGGTCACGGCGGACGACCAGTACCACCTGTCCCTGTGGGAGTCATGCTGGAAGCCCGCTGCTTCTGCGACCTGGCGGTGCAGCAGCACGCTTGGGACCGGTGAGACGCGTCACTTTTGTAACTTTGCGATAAACAGTGTTTAAACAGCGTATTCAGATGCGCATTGTAATACGTGCAAACAAACAAATAGGGTATGGTCATTTTAACTTCACAGGGTTCAGCGACACGGCCCTGGAGGCGCGTATAGGATTTCAGAGATAACAAAAGGGGCCCTTAGGTTCTCAATACATCATTATCATCGTTTACTTTCTGCTTATAAAAAACTACCTTATAAAAACAAGTTGTGATTTACAGTGTTTCCCAGTTTGTTTACCTACAATCCTTTCTTTAGCTAAAATAGACCAGACAGAAGTTGCCTGAACAAATACATGTGTAAATAATTCAGAATTTGTTCTGTCTTATATTAAAAAAAAACTATCCAGACTATCCAGCGAGACGAGATGAATCTCTTCACAGACACTGTGTTGATATAGAATGTTTCATTAGTTTGATATTGATCCTTCTTGCGTTTAATGGGGTGCAGTATTTATTAACAGCTTGTTTGGTGGAAGGGTTTCTGATGATGTGGGAATGTGAGATGGACTCAGTGGTCCAGCTGGGGTTTCATTCGGCTTTTGTTGTCTACAAAATGAGCCTTTGTTAAAGTCCCCTCACCGGCCAAGGAGTAAGGTTAACTTTGAGAGGAGGGCTCCCCAGAGACCCTAATGTGGACAGATTAGTTACCAAGGAAACAAGTGGCGCACTCTAGAAATGTCATTTTGCTTTGAAAAAGAAACTCGCTTCTTGGCACGCCTGAAGGTTTGTTTTTTGGAGCAGTTCATAACAGTAGCCTCTTCATTTTCACCTTTGTAGGTCTGGAGCTATTAGTTGGTGCATTTGTTTTGTGCTGAACCCCAACAGCACAACCGTGTATGATTTAATATGTCTTTTTAGTTTTATGTTGTGGTGACAACTTGTTTGGCTCGGGACCTTTGTCCTGTCATGTTTATAAAAGCACAGTTTGACTCCATATAAAGTCATGAAGCTCCAGTCTGTGAGAAGGGCTGCCTCTCTCTCAGCAGCGCATTATCGATTTGGAGCTTTCTGTAATCAGTCACTCCATTTCCTCTGTGTTTTCTCTGTGTCGTGCACTGTGCATTAAACTCAATCTCATTAGCTTTGCAATTACCGGCCGCCTCCGCTGTCATTCATAGGAGAGAATGTTGGCTCGCTAATCGCCTGAACCCTTCGTTAAGACCTCTGAATTAAGTTTATCAAATATTATTCTCTCAAGTTAAGAACATAGATGTGTTTACATAAACAGACTCGGGCTCCCTTCGCATGCACGCATACACTAAGCAGAAACCAGAAGTTGGAAAAGCTAACACGGAACGTTCTCAGAACATTGGCCATTGTTTTCCAAAAGTTCTTTCCACGTTATCAAAACGAATTTTTAAAACGTTATATATCATATATCAAAAACATTATTCTTTAGTTTGTTAGTAGAACATTAAAATAACATTGCAGAATTTTAAAAAATTACATTCTTATAGCAAAGAAATAATGTTAACACAGTATCTAAACAAACTGGACGTTTAAACGTTTCTATAACTGTCAAAATGACACGTAACGTTTTTGTTGCTTAATGGAAACATTAGGGAAATGTTCTTACAACCTAAAATTGTTAGCCGGGCTGGGAGCGAGAATCTCAAACAACAGGAATATGGCAAGAGTGTGTGAGACGCTCGTAGGGCTGATGTTACGCTCGACTGGAGAGAGAGGGGCGGTCGAATGTGGAGGGGGTGTGTGATCGCCCGTGTAATGCACTATGCACCGATTTCCCTCCCCTTCTGAGGATGCAGAGGAATGTAGAGACACTGTGACTTATTGACGAAATTTACTCACTTGTTTGTGACATTGGCCTTCTTTTCCTCCTCATCACGCTATCTGATTGAAGGAACTAGCCAAGAGGCACTTGCTTGCTGAAAAACAGATTATAGTAATGAATGTTTGATTTTTATCTCCTATCCTCATTTCCATCTGTAGCCCTGTAGGGTTTTTTGGATAAGCATCGCTCCGCTAAAGACCCCCTCGGTTTTAGACCTCAAGGTTACATTAATGTCATGCAAAATTCTTTTCTCATGAGGGAGGAAAGTCAGTCATGTTGATGATTCACAGACGTTTGGTGGCCATCCAGTGAGGTCAAGGGTCAGGTTGTCAGAATGATTATTATTATTGTTTTGACGGAATAAACACGCTTCAATCCGCAGCTTTGTTTTCATATGTTTCTCCAGATTGTTGCAGTGACAGATATATTTATAACTCCGATTCCTAAACCATATTTAGTAAAAAAGGCTTTGTTTTTGTTTGAAACTATTATACGAAGGAATGGAGATGATTGTCCCAAAGCAGCATCAAATCGTAATGTTTTGACATGATAAAGTTAAAGAAATTATTCTTTAAATTAAATTAAATTTACAGATTATTTTTCCAAGCTGATGATAATGTTTCTGTTTACAGTGATTGTCAGAACGTTCATGATTTTTTTAAACAAACTGTTGGTGTCTTATTATATGTTGTAAGTACTTTCTTCACTTACTGAATAATTTATTAAATTATGACGGTAATGATTTGTCAGCAGTTTCTCCGACTTCTCGCAGTAAAACGGTAATCTCCGAAATAACAACCACTTTTAGATACATTTCCAAGACTGCATCAATTCCAAATCAAATCTCCGCAAACATTTTAACTTGTTTGTAAACCTGATCCTACAGCAGATGCACATCAGGCGTCCTGGCCGGTCCTGCTCTGTAGTGTAGTGTTGCTTATGAGTCAAGACTCTAAGGTTTCCTGTTGTCGGCCTCTTGGATACAGTGATATGATATTGGTCCAGTTTCAGCAAAAAATTCCTAACCTAAAAACCCAACAAGCCATTTTCATTATTAATTACTTACTGATGGTGTCTGGAATGTTTGTGTTGTGTAACAGTGCAAACAGACACTGTCTGATTTATTTCTGCACGGGGGGGTGTTGCAATAGATTGTTTGCTCGCTCCTGTTTCATAAAAAGCGAATGACCCCTTTTGAGGTTTTTCGATGGAAAACAGGCATCCAGACACACGCCTGTTTACTGTAAATTCAGACATCTTTTTTTTTACAATAAATGTAAAATTTGCCATATGTGGTTTTAACGGTAACAATATGTATTTCATTTATGCATTGCAATACATATTATGACAGAATCTGATGTATTTAAGAATAATATTCTAAACCAATTAATTCACATTAGTCGCATTAAATTCAGTTGCGAAAACGCGCTTCCTTAGTCTAGCTAAAGAAACTTTGCAGTCGCCCGTCAGAGATTGTCTACTCATGATGCTTTTCCCCCGTGCCGGCCTCACCTAATGAGATTCTTTAGCAGTCCCAATGTACATGTGAGATTCCTCACAGTTACTCTGCTGTCATCAGATATGGGAGCAGTATACTGTTTCACACACCCCCGGCTCCCCCCCCCCTTCACTTCAAGCCTGCGTTCCATGGAGGATTCAATGCTATTTCTGGGCTGTACTCAGAGCGTCTCCGAGTGCTTGAATGAAAGGCAGAAGCGAACAGGACAGAAGGAGATGGGGGGAGGTTCTATGACAAGATGCCCCATTTAGCCCAACAGAGAAGCCCATAAGCTCACCACAGCCCATAGGGGTTCACTGTTGCCAAAGCTCATGTTACTGTTGGCCGTATTTCTGCAGTATGTGTTTGAAGCTTGTTAAACACCTATACGGTTACTTTAGGAGGTTTAAGGCCTTTAAAGTTGATGAGGTCTGTCTCTCATGAGAGATAATTGGTTCATTACTTAACACAGAGTTCACATACAATACAGTTAATACAGTTGCTATTGATTAAGTATGTGAACCTTGGTTTGGTGATCAGATTTGATCTGATCTTCATCTTAGGCTCAACAATAGACAAACACACACCTTTCTTGAAAACCTAACACACAAACAATGATACATATTTGTGTTATTATTGAACACACCATGTAAACATTCACAGTGCCAAAGTGGAAAAAATGTTAGCGTCTTCTCCAAAAGCTAGTCAACAATGCTAAAGGCAAATCAATGAGGTGAGATTGATCAGGGCCACTCAATGCTATGAACAGTTTGCTATATACAAGAAGCATTGCCTGGTGTGAACTACGCCTCAAACAAAAGAGATCTCAGAACACCTAAGATTAAGAATTGATGACTTGCCTGAAGCTCAAAAGGGTTTAAAAGTATCTCTAAAAGCCGTGACGTTCATCAGTCCAAGTTAAGAAAAATGATCTAGAAAGTTCAGTACTGTTGCTTGACCAACCTAACGATTTTAGGTCATAAGAACGTTTCCCCTAACGTTTCTGTTTGTAACAAAAACGTTAAAGACATTATTTTGAAAGTTCTAGGTTTGTTCAAAACATCCAGTTTTCAGACATCGCATTAACGTTATTGCTTGGTTAGCGAATATTATTCAAAGTTTTTTAACATTTTAAATTCCGCTAACAACTTAAAAATAACTTTTTAAAATATTCTACTAACGTTACTGAAAGAATGTTATTGAAAGCTTTTAAAGAACACTGAAAGAACACTGAGAGAACGTTCCCTGTAAACTGGGTCTCTTCCTAGCAGAGGAATGGGCTGAAGTACCATTGTGCGGCCCTGATCCACAATGGCAGGAAATGTTTGGTGGGGCTATTGCTGTCAAAGGAGGGTCTACTGGTCATTAAATTTAATGACTCGCATACTTTCTCAGCCCTGCATTGTGAATGTTTACACGGCATGTTTATTAAAGATATGAAAATGTTTGTGTGTTATGTTTTTAAGCAGGGTGTGTTTGTCTGTTGTCGAGTCTAAGATAAAATCAAATTTTAACCCACAAACATGTTGTTTGTACATTGTTTAAGGAGGTGCTTTGTGATGTAATTAAAGATCAGATTACATTTTAATGACCAATTCATGCAGAAACAAACCGTAAACCCTGCAACTCTGCAATGCATATTCTGCATTATAAAACAGTGTATTCACAATGTTAATGTTGACTATAATGCATGCAATGTAACATTCAGTCATACATTCAACTTATGTTCTATCAATGTTTTTCTTATGTATTTACACAGACTGGCAGATTGCAACATTGGCGTTGTTACTGGGTGGAGCATTTCTTATCCTCCTTTCCTTCCTGGTGGCTTTGGTGTCTGTCTGCATTCGCTCCAGGAGACGTTTCTACAGACCCGTCGCAGTTATGCTGTTTGCTGCAGGTGACAGACACGACTGCGCACACACACACACACACACACATTTGAGGCATTAATGAGTTGGCTCCCCTTTTTCGGTTCTGCATACACTTTAAATTAGGGTTCATGTATTATGAATTGAAAATGTGCTGTTGGCTGTGCGGCACAACTGCCGCGGCTAATGGACCAGGAAATAGCAAACGCATTATTTTGCATCCACCCCTCACAGAGTATCAAAACAGTTCTTTCCGAGCCACGGAACACAGCTGCTTTAGTAATCGCTCATCCCTGTTGTGGCTGCATGTCAAACAGGGGAAGACAGAAGATGCATCGGAAAGAGACGTTCTCAAATCGTTTGGGTGGATTTTTACACCTCTTTGAAGATTGCCCTCTTTTGCTTTATTTAGTCTTTGAGGATTTAGTTTTTTTTCCGTCTTCATGTTCTTAACCTACTTTTGTCTCTTTGATGATTGCACATGTCACAGCTGATGCTCTTCTATTTCTCACAGTGGTGTTCCAGGCCTGCTGCCTGGTGTTGTATCCAATCAAATTCATCGAAACCATCAGTTTGAGAATATACCACGAGTTTAACTGGGGCTACGGTCTGGCCTGGGGGGCCACCATCTTCTCCTTCGGGGGAGCAATTCTCTACTGCCTGAACCCCAAGAACTATGAAGATTACTACTAAACCCGCTACAATACCCACAATGCACTTCAGCGTCCACTTCACTGTTGTGATGGAGGTCCTGCACTGAACATTTGCTCCCTTCGCAGACCTGTTTTTGACTTTACAAACACACACACACAAAGAAAACATGCAGAGCAATGGTAAGCTGTTAGATATTGACAAAAACACATTTTAATGCTTTTCCCATCTTCATATTCCACACCATAAAGCTGCAATCGGTAACTTTTTTTTGGTTAAAATGAACAAAAATATGTTATCGAGCAAGTACATGACGCATTAA
>JAZGTI010010539.1:0-17586 GCA_036877585.1 Botia kubotai | reverse complement strand
TGTACGATCAGGTTCTGATGGAGGGAAGTAAAGATGACTTTAGAGAAGATCCACCCGTGGTCATCATCAACATCTATGACTACAACAAACTTGTGAGAGTTTCATCTGTTTTGATGCCACTAAACAGTAACCTAAAGATCTATGTGCACTAAGACCGGATAGGATACAATATTCTGTCTATATGAGAGACTGGGGCTAGTTGTCACACAGAGATGTTGTCATAAGGGTTGTATCTCCGTAACTATATGCTTTTTAGTTAAGATACATATGCAAATGTGTGTTTTCTCTTGCTGTTTATATGTCCTTCCATGCTGTGGGACGCCCTAAAAAAAGTTATGAATATGTATCATATATATTTATTTAATCTGATTAATATGCATTATATGTAAATCTTATTGCAGGGTAGCCCGCAATCCCTCGGCCGTGCTTATGCAAAGCCAGAGCTGAAGTTTGTGGAAGAGACATATAAGAAACCCCAGCTGCAGTTCTTTGAGATTACCAAAGGCAAAAACAAAGCTGGTGAAATCCTGGCTGCTTTTGAGTTAATCGAGTTGGATTACTCAAGCTTTGGAGAGGTGAGAGCGACGGTTTTAATTGAGATTCTACAGCTCAGGCAACACATGTGAGATGAGAGAGCGGCTTTGTGCATCCGAATGGATGGCAGTGGAATTCATATTTTGCTTATTAAAGCTGCTTTCTGTCACTTTAATGGCTTAAAAATGAACAAAAATCAGTTATTCAGCAAGTACATGACATATCAGCGTTTAAACGGTGATCTTTCCCCAATTCACACCTGTAAGTTTATTATAGTGATTTATAATTTAACCCGTCGGCTCAGTTTGGCTTTATTTGACTTTAACATACGCAATGAAAAGTATAGAAAATAACCTGCAATGCAATGTTTCGAACAGAGGTGGCGGTAGAGGGGCGAACGTTTTAGTTCAACAAATTTGGCAATTTACCTGAATGCTCATATAAGCCTGAATGCTGTATAAGTGCAACATAAAGCTGTACAAAAACACACATTTATTGTATGTCTTATATTTGTGTATAATGAATCCATTCAGCCTTCTCTGCCGCTGGATGTAGACCCCAAACAACCGCAGCGCTTTGAAGAAGCACATCGTTACATCATTCCTGAAGGAGTTCGACCCGTGCTGAGGAAATACAGAATAGAGGTACAAGGACAAAACTTTGCACAGATACGAATAGAATTAAAACCGAGAGTCATATTCAACATCTATATTTGATGGTCTTTAGTCCTCAAGGACACTTCGATTTTTTTATTCAGAACTGATCCGCTCATAAATCAAACCAAAAGAGGCAGAAGTACATCGTGACCAGCTGACTGGATTTGTATGAGTCTACAGTAGTTTATCTCAAGCTCTTGTTTGTGGTGTGGGTAGGTGCTGTACTGGGGTCTGAGGAACCTAAAGAGGGTCAACCTGTTTGAAGTGGAGCGTCCTCAAGTGAGGATGGAGTGTGCCGGCCAGATGATAGAGTCTGAGGAAATTCAGAGCTACAAGCTGAACCCCAACTTCAATAATGTCGTCAAACACTTTGATGTTGTAAGACTCCCTCTTTTCCAATGAATAGAGCTTATCTTCAGAGGTGTATAAAAGAGCAAACTTGTCACTTTGATCGCATATCCTGTTTCAAAATGACTTTCAAATGGGAAGCAAAGCAGGCGAGAAGTTGCTATTAAATGTTTCAAATGAAAAGTCTGGTGTTTTGTTAAAGAATGATTCATTATGATTATGATTAATTAAATGAATTTTTAAAAAGTTCGTTATTTTAGTTTTATAATAACTGCTAAAGTAAAAGTAAATATATAAAGTATAAACATACTACATTCAAAATGTTTTGATATTAAACATCTAACACTTTATTGTGTTATTAAGTCAATTCTGAACCTTTTGGTATTCTTCACAAACCTTCGTCTGTTTACAGTTGAGCATAACTCATAAGTGGGCATTGTTTGTTTCCTCAGGAACTTCCAGAACTGGTCTACCTTCATCCTCCTCTCACGATCTTCGTGATAGAGCAGAGAGCATTTGGCCGGCTGGTCCTGGTGGGAACTCATGTGGTCCAGAACCTGGTGCAGTTTGGTCCCAAGGACCAGGAGGAGTGGAAGGACGAGGAAGAAGAGCCAGAGGGTATGAGACTTCTCTAGCTCATATGTTTAAGGTTTAAAGGTCAAAACGAAAGCGTCTGCTGCCCTGATATGTCTGCATTAATGTTTAATGTGAACTAGCCCCTCTTGTTCCACAAAACAGGGCCAGTGCTGTTGCTCAGCGCTGTTGCAATTACAAAAGACATCGACCATGTTTACATGCTCATATTTTTCCAATTAAAGTCTGTTCTGCACAAGTTTTATTATAGAACTGTTCATTCAGCTTTCCTGTAGCTCAGTGGTTAGAGCATGGCGTTAACAACGCCAAGGTCACGGGTTCGATCCCAGGGATTGCACATTCTCAATGTATAGTGATCAATGTGTAGTATAATGCAATGTAAGTCGCTTTGGATAAAAGCGTCTGCCAAATGCCTAAATGTAAATGTAAAGGCAGGGTCTGTGATTTATTATTTATTTCTGTGGCAGGTGTAGGACCGTAAAATGTTTGCCCAACGATTGCATTCGGTCCTATAAAGGGACGGTGAGATCTTATGCTTTCAAAGCTAGCTTGCTGTTGCTAATGGCTAAACCTGTTTTAATGTTTCAGAGAAAAAGCCCCCCAAGAAGACCACCCCTCTAATCACTGTAATCAACATGGATTTAGGAGGACTTCCTCTGAAGGACACCAAAATTCCCATCAACCCTCTCAACTTGGTCACAGTATGTTCACTGTTCTTGTTTTCAGTTCTTAAGAATAACAGTTTTCTCAGTTGTCTGCTCACCGTGTGGAAAGTGGTTTTTAAATGATATCCTCCATCCACCAGCAGAAATCTGAAGTTTCACAAACACTTTTATTTGGGCACTCACAGCTGTGCGCAGGGGGTATCCAGGCTGGGTGTGATGACGATAGTGGGTTACTTTGGGACATATGAAATAGCTCCTAATGAGTACTTAGCGCACATGTTTTTTGCCATACGCGGTCAGCACTTATTAAACGCGAAGCCCTTCGAACCCATTAACCTGTTGATGATGGTGAGAATCTGCTGGTTGGTTTGAGTAACTGAAGTGTGTTCCTGTGGCAGTTTGAGCTCCTGCTGTTACATCACTGTGATTAATTGGGCAGCCACCGCATAGCCAAGACCCCTGCTGACTTCCAAATGAGGCGCTTTCAATCATAAGTGTGTGTGAGAGAGTGTGTGTGTGTGTGTGTGAGAGTGTGTGTGTGTGTGTGTGAGAGTGTGTGTGTGTGTGTGTGTGTGAGTGTGTGTGTGTGAGAGAGAGAGTGTGTGTGTGTGTGTGTGTGTGAGTTTGTGTGTGTGAGTTTGTGTGTGTGAGTGTGTGTGTGAGAGAGTGTGTGTGTGAGAGAGTGTGTGTGTGTGTGTTTGGCTTTTAAAAATCTGTGTTCATGTTTAGTGTGGGCATAGCTCATTTCGTTTTAATTTAACCATGCATTAATTGAACATACTTTTACCATGATTATGTAACACCATCGCTGTTGACATCAGTACAGCTTATGTTTGTATAATACGCAGTAGGTTTGTACGTTTTTAGATAAACTTGAACTCACTGAATGCGACTGAAAAGGAGCTAATCTTTACTCTACATGTCTGATGCAATTTTTAAAATTTTAACTTAGTTCATCGACTTTTAAACGTAAAACGTGTATTTACACTTTTGTGGAAAACTATCTTCAGGCTCCAATCAAAAAGGTGAAAAAGAAAGAGGAGGAGTTAGAAGAGGAGGAGCCAGAAAAGGAGGAGCTTGATTGGTGGTCTAAATATTATGCATCACTGGCTGAACTTGAAAAACAGGTGATCACTTGTTTTGCTTGAGAGATTGTTTAAATACTGGTTTTCTCAATATTTAAAATATTGTTTCTGTCTCATCTTCAGGAGGATAAAGATGATGACATGGACGATGGAGGTATTATCAGTATTTGCATGGCTTATTTGTGACCATAAAGCGTGCACCCCTCTAATGAACACACAAATAATAGACAATGATTCTGACACAAATTGCACCCCTTACTGTTTGACAGTTTACGTAACAAAATATCAAACATGGAACATGTTGTGATGAATTGCCCCTGTGTGAGTCAAGTGTTACTCCACTGAAAAGGTTTCATTTTGAGAAATGGTCTAGCATCATATGTTCGTGATGCAATACGTAATGCATATTTGGCTGGACTGTAAGCTCAGCAGAGCACCAGTAAACCTGCAGCTCTCTGATCACATTATTTAATGTCACCCTGTACAGATGGAGGACCACTGAGCATGTCTGCACTGGAGACAGAAGAAGATGAGATTACAATTGAAATAGAGCCACCTGCTCCAAAGAGGAAGAAGATTGCCACATTAAAGGTCTGCAATATTCTTCACATTTCATTTTGTGCATTAAAACATTTTGCTCGTGGGAAAATGAAACTTCATTTGTACTTGTACTGTATGTGTTTATGTTCCTTTCATATTTGATTCCCCAGCTGTACAAGTCCGAGCTGGAAAATGAGTTCAGCCAGTTCATGGATTGGCTGCACATATTTCCCATCTACAAAGGCAAATCCATGGAAGATGATGAGGAGGATGAAGGCACGAGATATATGGGTAAATACAAGGTGAGAGGAGCGATTTGATGCGCGGTTACATTGACAGTGTGACGACGTGAATGAAGAACATGGAGGATTAGCGGCTAATCCAGAGCTGTGCTTCACTGCAGGGGTGCTTTCTGATATACCCCATCACTCCTGAGGAGGAAGATGCAGAGTGTCAGATCACCAATGGCCTTCCCAAAAACTCGCCCATCAAAGTCCTCTTGAGGGTCTATGTAGTTAAAGTGAGTATAAATTGTATTGTTTTGTATTGTGTTGTTTAAATAGCTTTTCCAGCCTTTGTCAAATAACAAAGTCCATACACGGATAGTTGACAAATTACGAATGAACATTTACAAATAATAAACATTTACATTTTGTGTTAAGGAATGTTTCGAGTTTTTGCAATTTATTAATATAGTTTATAAAAGTACAACATTCTTGATGTAGCCTTTTCATTTATACGAACTCATTAAAGCAAACTTATAAAAGAACATTAGAATGATTCATTTACACCTAAGTAGTAATCAATAGTAGTTACAAAAGAGGAATTGGAATGGTTTTGGATTTATTTTGATTTCAATCCCATTTCTCATTGTGAGCATTTATCTTCATTTTTCTATCAATTATTATAAATATTTGTTTTGTTTCTCTCTGCTGTCTTCTTTGTAAACTCCTAGGCGACCAATCTGGCCCCCACAGACCCCAATGGAAAGGCGGATCCTTATGTTGTGGTGAAAGTGGGTCAGCAGCTAATGGACAGTAAAGACCGTTACATTCCCAAACAACTGAACCCGGTGTTTGGAGAGTGAGTGCGGCTCTCTTCAACCTTATTTCATCCTGGATCACAGACATTACTGTAGGCATCCAAGCTGACCGGGAACGTTCTCAGAACGTTGGCTAATGTTCTCAAAAATATTCTCTCAACATTATCAAAATCTATTAATGCAGTAATAGAGCGTTTTTAAAGTAATCAGTCATTTATATCAAAAACGTTATTTGTTAACGTTAGTTGTTTTGGGAACGGTTTAAAAAAAGTTGGAATAATGTTCTTATAGCCAAGAAATAACATTAACCACATCTAAAAAACTGGATGTTTTTAAAAACATTCAAAATAACCTTTTTGTAACATTTGTTACTTAATGGAAATATGTGGGAAACGTTCTTGCAACCTAAAATTGTAAGCAGGGATACCAGTGACTGTTCTGAATAACACCTATAAGGAGGTTGGGCTGTTCTTAAAAAACTAAATGAGCCTTTCTGACTGGTCTGATTACCCTGATCAGCTCAAAAAAGCAAAGTAAGGCTAATAAGATGCTAATAGATAGTCAGTTATGACATAGTTGATTCGCCCCCTTCAACATCACAGTTCTCAGACTCCACAGCGCATTGACTGACTTTTACTCTGATCCCCCACAGAGTGTTTGAGCTGACTGTGTCCTTCCCTCTTGAGACTGAACTCACACTGTGCGTGTACGACCATGACCTGGTGGGTTCTGATGACATGATCGGTGAAACCCGCGTTGACCTGGAGAACCGGTTCTTCAGCCGCCACCGCGCCGGCTGCGGTCTGGCCCTTCATTATGACAAGTGGGTAACAGTATCCCTCTGTGGTGACGACAATTGTTATGATGGCTGTGATGATAATGATCATAATAATGGTGATTTGTGTTATTGTCATTACCGCTACTGTCATCACCAGTAGTAGTTTCTGTTAACTAGCACATTGCTGACATGTTCAATTTGTAAGCGCTGTTCGTTGATTGTTTGCAGCTGCTGTGTTTGAGGACACATCGGGGGCCGTATTACAGAAATAGAATCCTATCTGGATTCTATTAGAATGCTTATCTGTTTAGTAACCATGGTGATTTCAGCCAGGATCCTGTGCGGAACACTTACACTTGTCAGATCTTAAGTTAAGACCTTAGATAGGAGGTTTCCTGCTGTTTGTGGCCTGATCTTCTCTACAGGTGAAGTTCCATCAGTCTGTCTTGTGGTTTCAGGGACGGCTACAACAAATGGAGGGATGCCAAGAAGCCCACCGCCATTTTATCAGAGCTCTGCCGCAAAAATGGCATCCCATCTCCGGAATACCGGGAGTCCGAAATCAAGGTTCTCAACAAGATTTTCAAAATTCCCAACGAGGCTTTTCCAGAAGGTGAAAATTTGCCGCTTATTTCGACATTAAATACCGGTTATAAAAACAGCTGGTTGACGCGTCATTTACTGTAATTATTGTTCAAATGAAACTTGGCAGAGCTGCTTAAGAAGAATAAGAAGACCGAGGAGGACTATGAAGAGCTGGATGAGCACAAAGCTCTGAGTGTTCTCCAGCGCTGGGAGGAAATGAGAGAGTTTTGTGAGGGAGCGTGTCCACTGGTGCCCGAGCATGTGGAGGTCCGATCGCTTCTCAACATGGAGAAACCGGGACTGCCTCAGGTCCGATTCTAGCGCATGAACGACTGTGTAGCTTAGTTGGTCAAGATCGGTTAATCTGGTCAAATTGTAATTTGTTGGATCAAAGCTCGACAGAACCTCGGCAGAATCTGTCTGTCTATCTATCTATCCCTCCCTCCATCAACTTTTTCCCGCCCTGTTTCTGCTATCAGCCTAAATGGCAAAAAGTCTCCAAATGTCATGGGGTTCAAACATTTTCAAATATGATTTAAATTAAAGGCGTCTTTCCCAAAGTCAAGCTACAAGTATCGTTGCTGACTCTCTTATATGTGTGGCTCTCATATGTCTGCAGGGTTATGTTCACATGTGGATTGACATGTTTCCTGTGGACGTACCTGCTCCACCTCCTGTTAACATCAAGCCCAGACTTCCAGAGAGGTAATGAAAAGATCGAAATTACAGACACATTCAATAACGTTGTACTGAAGCAATATACTCACAGCCTCACAGTGACATTCTCAAGTCATGCTCAAAGGATACGATGTCACCAAGATGTTTAAGAATTCAAGATTTTAGGATAATATAAAAATATATAGATGACAAATTCCTGCCTGCATTTCTGTTCCGTCAAGTCAAGTCAAGTCAAGTCAGCTTTATTTATATAGCGCTTTTTTACAAAATGTCATTGTTACAAAGCAGCTTTACATGAATGATATATTTAACATGAATGATATATTTAACATATATATATATATATATATATATATATGTTCTGTCTTAATAACAGTATTTTTCTGAACAAACTGTAACTGAAAACCTGCTAACCTGTATGTTTACTTGTATGTAAAATAATCTCCCACTCTCTGTGCAGTTATGAGCTGCGTGTAATCATTTGGAACACTGATGATGTCGTACTGGATGATGTCAATCCCTTCACTGGAGAACCGTCAAGTGACATCTATGTTAAAGGGTCAGAAAACACACATGGAATGACTTCAATCATGTTACACATACAGTATAACATTTTATTTTTGAAGTACAGTAGCATTAACAATTGGAACAGAATCAAGGCCTATTGGTCTATAATGTATGATGCATATATGTATACATTTATTTGTTTACATCCCCAGTTGGATTAAAGGTCTGGATGGTGGGAAACAGGAGACGGATGTGCACTTTAACTCTCTAACTGGAGAGGGCAACTTCAACTGGCGCTTTGTCTTCTGCTTTGACTATCTGCCCACCGAGAAGGAGATCATCTACAAGAAGAAGGAGTCTCTGTTTTCCATTGATGAGACCGAGTTCCGCCAGCCCGCCGTTCTGGTGCTGCAGGTCTGGGATTATGATCGCATTGGTTCCAATGACTTCCTGGGTTAGTAGTTCTAGTTACTGGTCAAGGGGGGGTCATTTTGAGGGATTTGAGGGGTCATTTTGAAACCAATCAAGGTTCCTCTTTAGCTGTGATGTTGGGAATGAACTTCAGTTTGATTTTCTTGATTTCTCTGGTTCATCAAGCATCATCAACACCTAGATCCTCTTTTTGGAAGAAAAAATGTGAAACCATGAAAGCATCATTTACTGTAAGTTCCTGGATTGGTAGTTTTAGTTACCGGTTAGAGGTTGAATGTTCATTCTGAAACCAGCCAATGTTCCTCTTCGACTGAGGAGTATGGAGAAAAGAGAGATGTTAAGTACTTGAACCCTTAGATTCACCAAGCATCAGGAGAACATCAGGTGTTGGTGACTTGCAGGTTATTAATATATTTCCTTCCAATTCTCGTCTTCTCTAGGTTCCATAGAGTTGCGTCTCAGTGATATGGTCCGTGCTGCAAAGTCATCAGAGCAGTGCAGCGTCCAAATGGCCAAAGATAAGGCCGGTCCTCGCTTCTCCATCTTCCGCAGCAAGAGGATGAAAGGCTGGTGGCCACTCATCAAGCTGAAGAGCCAGGAGGACATTGAGAGGGAGGAGAGGGAGGCGGAGCAAGAGAAGAAAAACAAGAAGAAGAAGAAAAAGAAGACGAGCAAGCGTAGCAAAATGAAACCGGAAGATCTGCAGTTTGTGGACAGTAGTGGAAACACTTTTCTGTTGATGGTAAATATGCATCTTCATTGCAGCTACAAATGAGTTAAACGAGCGCGGTGACACGCTTGTGTACATGTATTTGTGGACTCACACTTCTTTTGTGTGAAGGGTAAAGTAGAGGCAGAGTTCCACCTAGTGACAGCCGAGGAAGCCGAGAAGAACCCTGTGGGTAAAGCACGCAAGGAACCTGAACCACTGGAAAAACCAAAGTAAGAACACAAAAATACGTTCGTAAGTGTCCAAGCATTTGGACGCTTAAAGGGACGGTTCTCCCAAAAAATCACATGTTCTGTCATCATGGGTTTGGAAAGCCAAACTAAACCATATAATACAAACATCAAATTAATAATTCATAAATTATTACATCATTTCATTTCTGGATGAATTGCCACTTTAAGTGTCCAGTTACTTTTCAGGGCCGCAGTAAGCACTGTATGACTTTCATATCGATGATCTTGTCTCTTTAAGTCGCCCCAAGACGTCCTTCAACTGGTTCGTGAACCCCATGAAGACCTTTGTGTTCTTCATCTGGAAGAAGTACAAGAAGTACATCATCGCTTTGATCATCCTGGTTATTCTGGCACTCTTCCTCTTTCTCATTCTCTACACCCTGCCTTCACACATCAGCCAACTTATTGTCAACGGATGAGAGGATAAAACATGCATAAGCACCAATAACAAAGAAATGAACCTTTATCAGGGCAAATAATAGTAACCTGATTGTACATAGCCATTATTTTGCTTTTGATGGAATTGACAAAAGCAGTAACTGGAATAAGACTTATATAACACAAGCAATTGCCTGACAAGAAAAAAATCGATGCTAGTTAATGTATTATGATTAAGTGTAATTTGCAGTCATGCTGCTGATTCTTATTATATTCATTTTAATATAGTTTGTTATATACGCTTGGACTGTTTTGACAATGAATCGATTTGACTTTCGTGAGTGACGACAAACTGTTTCAGATATTCACTAAAGCTTTAATTTCATTAACGCTTTGTTCAGAACAACCCTGTCAAAAAATGATCAATCGACATTCCCAAAGATGAAGGGTGGTATTGGGTTCGTCGTAAAAAGTAATTTTACAGGAGATTAGAAGAGAGATTACAGGCATTAGAAACAGAAACAATAAACAAAAGCCTTATTTGGATCAAATACATCTAGACTGTCTTCCAGTTTTCATGTCATATTTCAAACGTTCTCAAATGTCGAGTTTTAGAGGATATTATCTGCTGAGAAAAAGAAGGCAAAAAGACATGAGTTAGATTTATCAGTTCCAGACACGCAGCGATTTAGACATTTGGGGTTCATGATGGATTTCTGCTCCTGAGAGAGGATTTGATAAATGAAATGAGATCCAGTCTGGTGACAGCGAACACTGTCGCTTCCATGAGACGTCTCCTTTATTGAATGACACAACAAATTTGTCACTGAAATAAAAATTGATATGCATTCCTAATAAATATCATCGCCATAAATGCAAAAAAAATCCAAGTGTGTGACATGCAGGTATATTTCCTGCATCTTTGTAAAATACCCACTCATGATGCGGTTAGACTGTTCAGTTTATTTTGAAATTGTTTAGTTTCAAAACGGAGTAATAATTTAAAATGTGCGCATGTCATGTTATGCCCATAATGATGTTAAATCATGTGTTTCACATCTATTTTGCTTGTAGCACTACTGTGTAATTCTGGGCTTATCTCACAGTTCACTCATCTGAGATAATTGCTTTTGGTATGGAGAACAGTAATTATATAGATTCTACCAGTGAAGCATGCCTGTCACATGGGAACATCTCAACACTATGAGATAATGGCAATAATCACTGATAATAACCGTGTTTCCATAGTAATGCTCCTGAAATACTGGACCATGTGATTAATCAGTACTGTAAATCAATACATATTACTATGGGCAAGATATTTGCCCCCCCAAAAAAGTACTGTAATGATATCACTTTGGTTTGGACATTTATTTTGACAGTATCATAGTTTTTTTTAATGTACCTATGGAGTACAATGTAAAAACCCTGTTATATAAATAGTAATCATTCAGCACTATATTATTACAATCTGATATTCTGATACACCATCTGAATTCAGTAAATTCAGTGAATTATTTTGAAGTGAATTTATCAATGTACTGCAAACATGTTAATTAAACTGTATAACATAACATAACCTGGGTTGCCACTGTATTATCACCAGGTCAATATGATTTCATCAAGTAGTGTTTCTGGACCAACATCATCAACATTGGTCAGCCAATCAGATTGCAGAATTAGATTTGGGGTCAATGTTAGGTTTAGATTCAGGCCTGGCTTGTATGTTATATTTATCAACCTATTATTTACCTCTGATTCTAAAGGGGTCAGTTGTGGTTAGGGTTTGGGGTGGGTTTTATATTAGGACCATGTTTCTTTGACAGGAATGTTGTTCCAGGACCAGCAACAGGGCCGAGTTGATCCAGAAATGGCCACCTCTATCACCAGCTGAACATGCTGCATCTATATAGTTCATGTTTTTGATATTTCTGCAGTGGTGGGACCATGCGAGACACCATAATGAGAGGCAGCAGTTATATTGTGTTGAAGCCCTACATGAACAGCTTGGGAATGTGCAGTAATAGTCACATGGCTCTCTGCGGGGCAGTTGGGGCGTCTTGGGTAAAGGACAGCCTGGGGCTGATTGAGTGAAACCCTAATCATAGATGACAGCTGAGATAGGTGACTTCCCATCTTTATTAATAGTGCATTATGTCATGCTCAGGTTCTGTGTCCTGTCCGAACCATAGCACAGTTCAATGAAGTTTATATGAGTGTGTGTTATCGCATAGGTGTCCACTAAATGCACATTTATCCTGTTGTAATTCATTTTTTACTATTTAAAAAAAAATTACAACATGCATCAAGATGTAGTGTTAA
Organism: Botia kubotai; assembly: GCA_036877585.1. Lineage (NCBI taxonomy): Eukaryota > Metazoa > Chordata > Actinopteri > Cypriniformes > Botiidae > Botia > Botia kubotai. The sequence continues at coordinate 5,479 of JAZGTI010010539.1, read as the reverse complement.
AACATCTTTTTATTTGTATATTTATTATGCATGTTTTTTATTCCCGTTTATTAGTTAATGGTTATTCGATTAAACAGTCGTGACGTTACTTTGCTAGGTAGTTTTACATAACCATATTTGGCAGAAAGATCGGGGATTTTCATTAGCCATGCACTTGTTTCCTTGCTCATCTATGTTCTATGATTAGACGTGAATATGTGTCTGCACAAACATCACACGTAGTGGGCAAGCGTTAACCACATTAGTGGCTTATAATAGTTTCATCTCAGCCCAGCCATTGATGTGCTTTGTGGGTTACGCGGTGCAACTGCGCATGCGTACTATCGAGCGCTCCGCGCTGGACTGTCACTAAACCCTCGCCTGTTTCCTCTTTATGCGCTTTAACATGGGTTTACGTGCGTGAAAATAATTCTGCTGCACTTTACCCTCCTGCCGTGTCAACTTTTCAACCAGTCAGACATACCAGCTGCTCCGTCTTCAACAGCATCGTCCTTTTAATGGGCTTGCTGTGAAATACATCTCTTGAAAATTGTGCGTTTCCTCGCTTTTCCTCCAAAATGCCCGAGTTCATATCGGTGGACGAGTTTATCGCGGAGTCTTTGGAGGACTACAGCTCTCCGACCACTTCTTCCTTCTACAGCAAAATGTCAAGTTGCCGAAATTTCGCTCACAATATCGAGGAGGTATGAGACTACACCTTTACGCGCCTTGCTGTTCTGTAAACGCGTCGGGTTTAGTACTTCTCATCAAATAAATTGGGCAGCTGTAAGTTACGGAGTGCGATCAAATGATAACGCGTCCTGCTCTGTCCCGTACAACACACGCGGGTCTTATCTCGTGTATCTTTATGTGAACGCGTTTTTTTCCTGTCGTGTGTTCCGTTGTTTAATTTCACAGCTGAATAATTCATTGAACATGTAGGCTTCCATATGTATCTCTATAAACTCCAGCCATCAAACATTATTAAAGCAGAGACTGACGCTCTTTGTCTTGATGGATTCATTGGGCTAAACGCGCAACCTATTTTCAAAACCACAAACCCGCGTTTTTAACCACAACCGTGAAAGTATTGGAAATTACTTAGAGAAATAATCCGGGTGCTTTTTTAAAACTGATTTGTATATTTGGTGCGAGCACGCATTTGGTGGATTTGGGGTTTTTCATTATGGGGGCTGTAGTATTTACAGTAACCCAAGACCCAAGAGGAGGAAACATCGCTCATTTTGTTTCTGGTGTGTTAACAGATACATTTCCTCGTCGTTAAAATAAAATTACCCAGAATGCTTGGCAATTTATCAGTTTTTTAGTATTTCACAGTTTACTTCGCATTGAGATCTTGTGATTCCTAATGAATCGCCTTTCCGTCCTCGTGCGTCAATACGAGATTCGGCTGTATTATCAAGTGCACGTGCTTATCATCCTCTCTGTATTAAGCGCCATCAACAAAACCGGTTTAGGGTTATAGATTCGTGGATCTTCTGCAGTTAAAGAAGCAGACCGCGAATACAAGCGTGGTTTGCAAGTCGAACGTGTTTCTGGGTGAGCATCCTTTGTTGTTATCGGAAGAACACATTTATTTCAACCAATCGTCTGCAATTGCCTGCTGATGTTAGGGTCATGTTAAGGGATAGGATTTGATTGACAGGCATGCCGTCTGAGTAACAACAATGGACGTTAACCCTTTGACGTATATATATATATTCTTATATATATTATATATTTATATATATTCTTCGCTGTTTTAAAAATGTTAAAATAAAAAATATGTATTTACGTTGACACAGCAAGGTCTTCATGTTTCTGACCAAATTTCTGGCCAATTGCCTTGTATCTATCATTTTATTTACTCACCAAAGCCAGTATTTACACGCTGTTGGCACTCGGCGAGTGTTAATTTCGGACCCGGCTTGCTCCAGTTTAGAGAATACAGCCGGTCATGCTGGTATCAATTAGATGATGACTGCTTTATTAAGAGTGACATAGTGGAATATGACGTAACCATGGCGATGACCTGGCCTACGCAATTCACAGCCATACAAATTGAACAGTGCGCTGCATTACATGCTTGATTGTTTGGGTCACATGTGACAGGACTGAACCCTGAAAATCTAGCCACAGGGGTCTTTAGTGCATTGGGGGGAGGGGGGGTGGTTGTTGTGAGGTCTGATTGGTGGTCTTTTCTTCTGAACTCGTCTGGAGTCAGTATTCCCTGCTGTAATTGTGACTCCAGGCTTTATAACAGAAACCTCACGACTGCTCTTAGATCAGACCTCATTAATGAAGGACAGCACTGTGTAATCTGCCTTAGTGCAGATTTAAAGGCATTGAAACAAATCCCTCAGTTTGGACAAACCCCTCTAGACAACACCCCCTATTAGAGCACAAGAGGGAAATACAGGAAGTGTCTTCAGTAGTGACTTGTTTTTGCCTGTGTGCTTGACCCTCTTTTGATATAAAGCTGGTTGGACCTGTCTTAGCTTAGTTAATGTTGAATCTTATTTGCCTTTCATGTTTGAACTTGCGATCCTTCATCAAACTGATACGTGACAAAACAGGACGGGATGGGAAAATGGAACTGGAATGGGAAAATGAAAATATGGCAACACAGATGCTGTTCGCCTTAATCTGCAGTGACCTCAAAGCAGAAAATGGGATCCCCCATCCTGTAATAGCATCGTGTTTGGGTCATGTGACTTGATGACAAAGAGGGAACCGGTGAGATTTCCCCGGACAATTGTGACGAGGATTCAATAGACACCCGGTCTATCTCGTTTGAACACAACATGTGCTTGTGTGTTCCCATCAAAATGTTCCCATTGTGTGTTTGTTGAAAGTAAATTGAAACTAGGGGCGATCTGGGATTAGCTGAGCCACTGGAGAGGAATAATGAAAGATAATTGGAGTGCTCGGGTAATCTGCCACACCAATAGGGGCAGGCGAGGCTGTTGTGTCACACCTTGTTTTTGCTGCACAGTAATGCAGGTACTACCATTCATTCGTCGAATGGAGACACCTGATATTACCATTGTCTCATTCCAGAACATTTTGTGAGAGTATCATGAACAAAGCCCTAGTGAGGTTTTCCTCAATCTGTTGCCCCTATAAATGAAGTCCAGTTAGATGTTTCAAAAGTTTAAGTAATTTAATTAATTTTTTTGTGTTTGTTTGTAGTATTGACCTTGCTCTGTGTGACATTGTTTCCCCAAAGACCCAATGAATTCCATTATTGTAAACAACTATAGCACTTATTGCTCTGAAAGCCAATTTAATCCACTCGTCCAGTGAATTCCCAAATGTAAACACGGTTTCTTACAGTCTATAGTTATAGTTCAGTTATATATAGTTCAGTTCTGTCATAGACTCCTAAAAATCCAGAACAGTGTCATAGAAGAACCGTGTTTGGGTCCCCAAAGAACAGTTCAGTCAAAAGTTCTTAATAGAGCCAAAAAACCTTTTGCGAAACAGAGCGGTTCTACGGACGTTAAAGGTTCTTTATGAAACCATACAGTCAAAAATGGTTCTTCCAAGGCATTGTGTGCAATTGCAAAAGAAAGTGTCATCAGCACGGTTTCATTTCTAAACCGTAAACATCTGCTAACCATGTGATGATCTTGCTGTGGGTTCTTCACGTAGACTTGTAGGTTGTTATGCTATTTCTGAACAAGTTAGAATTGAGTGTGTGTTTAACCTCAAACCACTGTCTTGCTCCGCTTGTGGTGCCTTACCAAGTTATTTAAACCCACAGGTTATAATGCAAGAGTAGCTCTGGATTACCTTTTCAGTCAGATAAACAAATGCACTATTCCAGCTAACATTACAGGGCAACGGCTTTGAACCATTTGTAGTTACTTTCTACCTTCTTACATTAGGTTCCTCACAGACAGTTAATGACTGAGAAAGTGAAATGTACCATGGTAGTGTGGTATTATTTCCTTGGTACTGTTTGGGTTTCACTTCTGGCCTTTTGGGTAATTGAGCTGAAATGAAGCCTGCTGGTTGGGAGCCAGCAGTGGTGAGGAGATGAACTGACTGTGTGGGCTCTGCTCCATTAAGCTCAACATAGGGAGATAAAGCTATTGTTTTGTAATGTTGTCGGTTATAAACTGCCTCAAACTGTGTCTCAGCTCATGATGCTAGAACCATGACAGCCTTTGTGCGTCAGCATAAAACGCGGCATGTCTGTTGTTGTGAATGATTAATATTGGGTTATTGAAGTAGTCTGTTGAATTCTGTCAACATTGTCTCAAGCTTTAAATGTGAAAGAATGATACAGTACAATGATTTTAATTACAGCTGGAGAGGCAGCATCTTTATTTGCACTGTGTACAATGAATTCAAACTGGGTTAACCCAGAAATAAAAATGCTGCAGTTGTTTACTCACTCAAAACCCAAATGATTTCCTTCCTCTCTTGAAAAACAAAACACAAATGTTTCAAAGATTTTCCAGAATACTATTTTTAAAGGGGAAGTTGAGTAGGGTGGCATTCCTGGAACTGGGAAGTATATCAACAGAATTTTAGTCACAGCCCGTCGCTTCCTCTGCTTACCAGGAACATACACTGAATTTGTGCTTGTTTATCGCAGGAGTTGTTCTACCCTGTTCTGTTGTGTGTGCTGTGAGGAATTCCACAAACATTTTCATGTAATTGCACTGACTGCATACAAAAGCCTCACTATAAAGCCAGACATAGCTGCTGCTGTAAAAACAAAAGATGTGTGAGGTTAGCCGTGCTGAGTGCAGAATTCTCACTCTGCACAGTCAGGGGAATGTGAATTTCAGCCTGGAATGCTGTTCCAGCCAGAGGTATTACAGTTTTGTTTAGTTTTACTGTAGTGTAATACAGTAATAATTCATATTTTGATTAGCGTTTACATTTACACATTTGGCAGGCGCGTTTAACCAAAGCAACTTACAGTTCATTCAAGTTATTACATTTTTGTCACTGCATGTGCTCCTTGGGAATCGAACCCACAACCTTTGTGGTGCTAGCGCAATGCTCTACCAACTGAGCTACAGGATATCGCTATGTAAGATGAATTCATTTTAATCTCAGTTTAATTTGGTTTTTATTTATTTTGCGTTAAAAATTTCAGTGCCTCAGCTTAAATGATTTTGGTTTATTATTAAAGCAACAATTTTTTGGTTAGTTCAAGTTTGTAAAATAATACCTATGCCTGTACTTTATTTGATTTCAACTATAGTAACCTTGGATCCAGGTGAACTACAGCACGGTTAAATTGTTGTTGCCCTAGCGTGACCATGGTGACTGAGAGGCAGGATCCAAAATGACACTTTGCAAAGAATGTGCAAGTGAAAATAGTCTTTGAAGAGTAAATAAAAATGTGCGGTTAAATAATAATAATAGTAATAATAATAATAATAAAGATTTGTATCTTTATTAGGAAATACACCATAATACCTTGATACCTTGACCTCTGATCTGTGTGAGAGGTGCATCTTTACTGAGAAATAGAGAC
>JAZGTI010010538.1:0-17587 GCA_036877585.1 Botia kubotai | reverse complement strand
ATAATCTCAACATATTGCATAGAATTACAGTTTGACTGAGTGTTTGTTTTTAACGTTATGAAGATTAGTGATGCATTAGTTCAGCTTGATCGAATTTATACATAAGTGCTCCCTGAGACCTACATACAGTAAATGTAAATTAAAGCACAATGTGTTTACTTGAAACCTCAGTTTTAAAACTATAACGCTCATTAAATAACCGTTACACAGATGCAGTGTTGTTCCGTTCGTTGACATTATTTTAAACAAGTTTCGCTAGTGAGTAAAATTACCTTTTCTAAAACTCCTGATTGAACGTGTTGTCTCCTGAAAATATTAGCACCCCTAAATCTGCACCCCTGTGCAGCCTGCCGTATGTTCTGCTGTCCTATAGGTTGGCTAATAGCTATACAAAATAAAGCCATAAACATGGACCATGAAACCACATGGTGGTTGCAGGAGAACCATGTAAACACAATTAGGCAAAATTACACAGAGATACAATCCAAGCTTCATCTACACTATTATTACAAGACCAGCTAGTGATTAACATCAGGTATAAAAAATTGCATCAATTACAAAACTACATGTCTTTGTAAACAAAACGTCATTTTGATTGTCAGCACCCGGACAGACAGGACACTTATGTAAAGTCACTGTCTTAAACATGGTTTGGATATTTCCTTTAACACAAGCCACAGATACAGATACTACTACATAGAATGCCAGCAGAATGTCCTGTTTCCTCCAACTGGTCTCTTTGTAGCTTGTATTAAAGGTTAGATACACAGGACTGATCCCTGTCAGTCCGTATGGGTCTAGCTGAAGCACACAGGGCCGATGGTGAATCCAAACTCATAATCGCTGTTGCCAAAGATTCCGATGTCACGCAGAGGAAGCAGGTCCATGTCTTCAAACTGGAATACAGCCTCCCGTTGACCAGGATCCATTTCATTAGCAGACTGGAACACAAACAGAAGGGCTGTTACATTATGACAAAAATCACAGAGATGGGAAAACTATGATATATAATGGTGATATATAATTGAAGCTGTATTTATACACCATGGCAGAATTAGTTTTACTGAACTCAATTAAAAAGAAAATCTCGAAAATGGGCTTAAAGCTGCCAACTGTAACTTTTGCCTCTCTAACCGCCATCTCTGTTTAAAACATAAAATTACGGATTACTTTTCATTCTTCACTTTGGGTATGTTGAAGACAAATGAAGTCATTTCTAGGAATCGGACCGACAGCTCAAATGATAAATCATGAATAAATCATGAACATAGGCTTACTGTTGTGAATCTGGGTAAGGTAAGGAGACAGTATTGAACACTGTCTGTCATGTACTTGCTCAATAACTGATTTTTGTTTTTAAACCAAGAATGTTATAGATTGCAGCTTTGTATGTAATAAAAATGTAAAAAAGTTGCTTACATATTTTATGCAAAGTGAAATATTACAGTCGTGTATGCCAAGTATGCATACTTTAATGCATGCATACTGTAATGCATACTTTGCATACATACTAATGCATACTCAACAGTGCTGTAAGACACATACCACACAATCCTGCAGTGCTCCCAAATAGCTCTGCTTCACAGCATCAGTGAGGAACCGGACCTGTCGCTGCGTCTCTCCCAGGCGCTGTCCTGGGTAACAGGAGTAAGTCACTCTCTGTTCTACCCTGTTGCTCTGCAGTCTCAAAAACCGAAGCTGAACCACACTGAGGGCTGCATACTCAAACTGACACAGAATGGAGGAAATCATTATCTGCACTCAACAATATAACTTCATAAATGAGAGTGAGAATTTGTAGGGGCAAAAAAGTCGCTTTTGCTCGCTTTGTGTAGGGAACAGATTCACAATGTTTGCATTTTTATTTTGAGGTCATCATGAAACAGAAATTGCATAAGTTTTTCCTCCCTATAATGATAAAAATCTGAGTGAAAACGCTTCTAGAATGAGAAGGAAACAGGGTGGGCCTTGATTTGTTTGGATTGTTGAAAGTTCTGTAGTAACTGTCTGGACATTGGACAGTAAATATAGCCCCTCCTTCAAGGACACACATACGTCATCACGAGAAGAGTTTTGTTGCTAGGGGAGGTTCATGTTTTTGATGAAAGTTTAGGAGAGCACATGAATAATAAAAAGATGTGCACAGATAAATCACTTATAGTAAACGCTCCATATTTAAAAATAAATGGTGATTGCCATAGTTAAAAATAAGACAAACATGAACCCAGCAGGAAATATAAAGCTCTTCGACTGGTAGTGAAACTTACTTGAAAGCCGCCCTCTAGTGAACTTAACCAGAAGAACTTGCTGTCATTCCCAGAGTCACTCAGCCAATGTCTTATAGGGAGCTGCTGAAAATCAAAGGAGGAGATCTTAAAGCAGGGGATCTTAAAGAAGGAGATCTTAAAGCAGGAGATCTTAAAGCAGGAGATCTTAAAACAGGAGATCTTAAAGAAGATCTTAAAGCAGGAGATCTTAAAGCAGGAGATCTTAAAGAAGGAGATCTTAAAGCAGGAGATCTTAAAGCAGGAGATCTTAAAGGAGATCTTAAAGCAGGAGATTTTAAAGCAGGAGATCTTAAAGAAGGAGATCTTAAAGCAGGAGATCTTAAAGAAGGAGATCTTAAAGAAGGAGATCTTAAAGAGACAGTAGTGAGATGTACAGCAGGACATCACCTGTTCATCTCTGGGCTGAAGGCAGGTCTCTGCTCCTGTCTGTGAGAAGTTACAGTAAACCAGAAGAGCATCTACAGGACTGCCGTGGTTTGGATCAATGTAGTAAAAACCTGCAACAACAGTTACATTAGCGAGTGATCATTTACCAGATATTTTTATCTAAGGCAACTTACAGTACTACAAAAACTATTTCCCTGGAGTAACCTCAGGTTGGGCTGTATTGATACAAATATATCAACATACTGGATTTGTTATGCACAGCCCTATTGAGTGACTGACGTTTTTTTAACGCAGTTGTGATAATTTATACATTATTCATTGCCAGATCAGAACCTGCAACCCAACCAGGGCACCAGCCCTGGGATTTGAACCCCTGACCTTGGTGTTGCTGGCTACACTCCTAAAGAAACTAAAACTAAAATATAAGGTTATACATATTATATAAATATATTACTAAACCTACTAAAACATTTCTGTTAACTGGCATAACAGAATACAGGCATAAATATCATTTGAAAAGCTTTCAATGAAGATAAAAAATGTTGCTTTAGCAATAAACTTAAATAAGCTTAAGATGAGGCACTAAAATTATTACCTGAAAATAAATGAAAACTAAACTAAAACTGAAACAAAAATGAATTCATCTTATAAAGCGATATTAAAAATAAATAATAATAAATAAATTGATTAAAGCACATAAGCTAGCTAAAAAAAAAAATTAACATGAAAACTAAAACTCTAAAAATAAAAGCCAATTGAAAATAGTAATAAAAGTAGAATGAAATGAAAGGGTGGGTGAGGCTCTGACCGCTGGTGTAGTTGGGGTGACAGAGCCAAAGTTCCAGACAGGTGGAGGCCGGGTGCTGTTTACTGCCATCAGGAGGATCCACCAGCAGCCTGAGGTCACGGTACAGAGAGTCCAGCAGAGTCTGAATCACAGAGTAATCGGGTTTGTCTGAACTGTACATCAGGTCCTGTTGCAGAAAAACAACGTCAGACAAAAGAGGATTTTGGTGCATTTTGGTGCATTTTTGGGGCATTTTTGTCGTTCTGTCAATGCAAGTACTGTGCAGAAGACAAACGGCCCATCTTTTATTTCTGCCTTGTTCTCAGGCAGAAATAAATAAATAAATAAATAAAGAATAGCGAAACTAGCTAGTTTTAGAATGTATGCTTCTAAAATGCATTTAAACAGTTGTTTATAAATGACAGTGCAGATGGTCAGTGCTGAAGATTGTATTTACAAACAAATCTAAAAAACATGTTGTGTGAACAAAGCTACAATAACACGAATGAAATGTATCAACATATCAGCGTTGGATCAGCAATGTGTAAAATAGCTCAATGCAAAATCCTCTGAACAACTTGCCTTCATTTGAGTAAGAGTCAAATTCAGAGAGAGACCCGGAGGTCCTGGAGGCCCCGGTGGGCCCTAAGCAAGCAAACAAAAATAAATTAGAAGATGACAAAAATCAGTGACACAGTGTGCTTGTAAACTGTTACAGTAATCAATAAGGGGTGGATTGTTTTCTATTATCAAATCATTATTAGAGTTTGCTGTGTTGGGGCCACAAGAGGGCAACTTACTGGTAACCCCCTTTGACCAGAGGGCCCGGGAGGCCCCTGAAATCCTTGAAGTCCCTACAAATACAATAAAGAGAGGAATATTTTATAAACAGAACTGAAACATTACATTAAACTTACATTAAACATTACATTAAACTTACATTAACCTACATTAAAAACATAACTCAATTTAGAAAAATAACAACAGAGGTCTTTTTCAGTTCTGTTTTAATTGGTTAAAAATTAGATTTCATACCTTGTCTCCAAACAAGCCCTGCAGGATGGAGGAGATAAACAATACAGAAAATGATCTTCATGCTCATTTATACGATAAACGGGCTGTCTGCGATAATGCGTTTCACTCTCCCTGCATCATTAAAAAATGAATTAACCACGCTGCCATATCTCGAAAGCACAGACTGCATGTTAATGCATCTGCAGGAGGTGTGACCAAGATTAAGAGAACAGTTTGCTATTAGTTTGACAAATAGTAAAAATTCATATTCACCGGTAGACCAGGTATTCCCGGGATCCCTCTGGGTCCAGCAGGGCCTATATTTCCCTTAAAAAATAGATACATTTTTATATGTATGTATTTTATATGAATGTATTTGTATATGCATGTATTGTTTTCTATATATGGTTAAAACGTAATTTTAACGTGTCAATTATGTTGAAAACAAAAAAATCATGTTAAATTTGAGTTTATCAGACTCTTTGACAGGTACAATGACACAAGTAAGAAATCTTTTTTTGTTCTTACCTGTTCTCCCTTTGGTCCTGGTGGTCCAGGAGGTCCAAGAGGCCCTTGACTCCCCTACAGGAAACAAATACTCTGACAAGAGCAACTAACACCAAAGTTTTTCAAGGATTTTTATCATTGAATGAGCTGCTTCTCTTCGGCATCACTGGGTTTCATCTGACTAGCATAACGTACCTTGAAACCATCTTTTCCTGGTGGACCAAGTGACCCCTGATCCCCCTTCTCACCCTATCACACAACAATAAAACTATTAATATTAATAATTCATTTTTAAGCTACAAAAAAGTCAATTTTGAGCACATTTGAATTGTACCTCGCCTCCTTTGACACCCTGACCCCCAGGATCTCCTCTCTCCCCTGGCGTTCCCTGTCACACAAAGGAAATGACCAACAGTTCACATGAAAGTCCATGAATAGTGTTTTAGAGCACAGAATTCACTATAAAAGGTGTCTGTTACAAGAGACGCACATGAATCACAATAACCAAAGTAGCCAAATGTTACTTACTATAGCTCCGCCCCATCCAGGAAGTCCTGCCTCCCCCTTATCTCCTCTTGCTCCCTATTGGACATCCAAGAAGAAACCCTCTATTATGAACCAATCACAAGGTGTTTGAATGCAATTTAAGTGATATTATCATATCTGACCTTTTCCCCTCTTGGTCCTCTGGTCCCCCTTAGCCCCGCCTTTCCTCTTTTACCCTTGACACATACAAACAGAGGTATATTCATACAGTGTAATGCAGTTTAGTTTCCGATTTTTACCTGGAGTTCTGAATCTCTCAGATCATGCTTCATCTTTAGGGTGTTTTGAAGAATCATACCCTCCTTCCAATGTGGCCCATTTTTCCTGGGGCTCCATTTTTACCCTCTTCTCCCTAAAAAATGCATCAATAATTCAAATTTAAATTTAATTGTAAACTGCGCAGGGAAAGGGAGCAGGGAAATCTGTATTCTGATTGGCTGTCTCAAACAGTTCATTGTGACCTCACCTTTTCTCCTTTTAGGCCCTCCCTACCATCAGGTCCCGGGTTACCCATGCGCCCCTACAACAACCAAACCTCATTAAAGGCCTCATAATTAAGCGACATCAACACAGACAGAATTACGTCCCTTTAATACCAGGCATAAACAAGGTAAATGATGCATCGTTATTTTATTCTTATAAAAACATCTACTTATAACTTGATGATGCTTGTTTTTAATAAGCACTAACCTGGGATCCTGCCTGACCTGGTGAGCCTGCTGCCCCTGCCTCACCTGCTGGGCCCTGTGATGGTAGATTTTATTTTTTGGGTCAGTCACTGCAGACTTACAGTAAAGCTATGAATACTGTATTTCTATATTACAGGTGTGGCGGTCTGTACCTCTAAACCAGGCAGTCCCGGTGGCCCCTGAACGCCTTGAGGCCCGTCTGGCCCCTAAAGGAGGCAATGTTTAATTTAAACATCACAGGAATGTTAAAAGCATCATACGTTTCATGTGTCAGAAAAGTGTGTATTCTCACCTCCAGCCCTGGTTCTCCTTTATCACCTGGATCTCCTTTCTCCCCTAAAGGTCCAGGGAAACCTTTTGGGCCTAAATGACCTTCTGGACCGACCTGACCAGCACCGCCCTGTGGGCCAGAATATGAAAAAGAATAAGCGTCTATAAGATTAAATTAATTTGTTGTTCGCTGTTGTTTCTGGCAGACTCACACATTGGTTTTTACATTATATACAGTTTGAACTGCAACTACTTTTTCATACTACTTTTACGTACTACATAAGTAAACAACAAGAGATGATGAAATACTATCAGGTGAGTTTTACCTGTGCCCCACCTTTTCCCGCCTCACCTCTCACACCTTTCAGACCGGCAATTCCCTGATTTAAAGCAAAATGGCAAAGACGAGTTTTTGGTGAACTATCCCTTTGATATTCTTATATGACATACAAAGAAAACCAAGTTATGTGCTTGGTACAATATTTGTTAACATCTGAATAAATCAGAACCTCAGATCCAGCATCTCCTGGTTCACCAGGTAAACCACTTGGCCCAAACACTCCCTAAAAGAAAAGCTATAAGTTAGATCAAGAGCTCACTGGTTTGTTAGTTAGGGCACTGGGCAGAAAACTGGTCATTTTTAGGGCTGTCCCAACAATGAAATCAGGTCAGTGTTAAGTGGATCAATGCTCTGCTCAGTGATGAACTGATTTACAACATCATTAACAACTGAGACGACACATCTATGAGAACAACCAAACATGCTACCTTGCTTCCTGGAGCTCCGTCTGGCCCCACCATACCTGGATGACCCGGTCCACCCTGAAATACAATAAAACAGTAACAGTTTATGAATAAGGTGAATCATACAGCTGCATTAATAAGACAATAAGACATAAAGTTATTTTATAATAACGTTACTTACCTCCACACCTTTTAGACCTGCTGGACCAACTCCACCCAAGAGTCCAGGTTCACCCTGATACAAAACCAGCCAATCAGCAACACACAATCTTATACAGGTGCAATTAAATCATTTTATATGTCTTACACAGGTTGTTTCATTACATTCAAAAGAAATAAAATGAAAATTAAAGGTATATAAAATAATAAATTAAAATAAAACTACACTTTGTTAAAGTGTTAAATCACAATTTCTAATCACAGTTATACTGTAAATGGATGAGTAGATACAGAAGGAACAAAACATGGGCAGATGAAACGTGATGTAAACAGATTAACTGGCCTAAAAGTAAAAGTAATTTACTGTAAATGTAAATGTTATGTACTGTAAATGTAATGTACTGTAAATATAATGTACTGTAAATGTAAATGTAATGTACTGTACATATAACTGTAAATGTATAATGGGCTCACCTGCAGACCAGTCTGACCTTTGGTTCCCTTCGGCCCCTTCTCTCCCTGTTCCCCCACATCTCCCCACGGCCCCTCTAAACCAGTAAACCCCCGGGGCCCGATATCACCCTGAGAGGAATGTATCATGATCAGAGTATTGACAGTGTGTTATTAATATTTAAAATGTCGTCAAAGGAAAGTAAACAACCGTATTTTGCTACTGAAAACGTTCTATAAGTGTAAGAGACAAAGAACCTTTTCTCCTTCAGAGCCGACGTCACCAACAGGACCAGCTGGACCAGCATCACCCTTCATCACGAGAGGAACCGCAATATTACTTCATGTGCTTCATTAGATGGTGATATGATACTAAAAGGAAACCCCTCACCTCACTGCCTGCTGTGCCAGGAGAACCCATCAGACCTTTAGAACCTGGAGGACCAACTTCTCCTCTTTGTCCCTGAGGACCAGGCTTTCCAAAGGAACCTTTGTCGCCCTGATGGTAAAATATGTCATGGGAGAAATACACTATAAATATATATTAAACAAAAAATTGAAGGTGTAGCAGTTTGGCAAGCATGTATTCTCATCTGTTCAATAACTGTCACCTAACCTTATCCCCTTTACTTCCAGGGGGCCCCTCCAAACCTGTTGCTCCAGAAGAACCCTGCAGAAGCAGCAAAATACAACATCTACTTAATAGGAAATCAAACAACCTGAGCTTATTTATTCAATGTTGTTTTGCACTAATCATAATATAATGACTGGGAGATTGTGTGACAGTCTCACCTGAGGCCCTTCGAGTCCGAGGGGCCCATCGTCACCAGAGGGGCCCATCATTCCCTGTGCATTCAGAACAAATTAGTCATTTCATAACGGAGCATAATTTATGATTCTCAATTCGTTAGTCATTTGCACCTTTTCTCCTTTCTCCCCATCCAAACCTGGCCCTCCATTTGGCCCCTGAGGACCCTGAAAAACAAATTTGGAGTAATCAGATGTCCTTCAAATGAAGAAAATCCATAAAATCCATTAAAATCCATTATCGGGTACGCTAGGAAGAACTATTACTTACTTGAATACCAATGGGACCGATTGGCCCAGGGTCCCCTGGGGGTCCTTGACTTCCACGAGGCCCTGGTTTTCCAATGACCCCACTGACTCCCTGAGGTCCTGGAGGGCCCTTTAGCACACAGTTTGTCACATTAAATACGTTTCACAATTTGTCATTGAAAGTTAACAACCAGATGGAGAGAAAGAGCTGATTGTACGCTCACACATGGTCCATCTGCTCCTTGAGGCCCAGGATCTCCTCGACGACCCTGCAGAGACGTAACAGATTGTTGACAATTGCAGGGTACACATGACATCACTGCTTTATGAGAATCAAACTGTACAGGTCGCAATGAGGTCTTCTTTAAAGATTTTATTTACGTAGCGATATATACCTGTGGTCCTGGCAGGCCTTTCTCACCTACTGGACCAGGGGGACCCTAAATAACACACATAAAGGTTGAGAATATTGGTGAACACAAATTGCAAATAACCCAGTACTGAACTGCATATGTCTGTGGAATGAAACATAGTCTGGTTCCTGAAATCTAATATTGACAGAAGCTATTGTAACAAAAAAATGAGAAAAATATGAGTTAATATTGCATCGGTTAGACTCACAGCTCTCTCACACACTTACTGGAGGTCCAGATTTTCCTGGAGGTCCTGGAAGCCCTCTTGGACCTCGTTCTCCCTGCGAGAAAAACAGTTTCTCTCTTTAACCTGAGAGTCATTACATACAGTAAACACAGTAGACAACCATTACATACAGTAGGCATACAGTAGACAGTCATTACATACAGTAGACATACAGTAGACAGTCATTGCATACAGTAGACAGTCATTGCATACAGTAGGCATACAGTAGACAGTCATTACATACGGTAGACATACAGTAGACAGTCATTGCATACAGCAGGCATACAGTAGACAGTCATTACATACAGTAGACATACAGTAGACAGTCATTGCATACAGCAGGCATACAGTAGACAGTCATTACATACAGTAGACATACAGTAGACAGTCATTAGGGTTTAGAACAGAGCCTTTAACTGCAGGTTTGATACCACAACTGATCTCAATAAACAGCAGAATAATAAAAAGTTGGAAGAGTGATGTGTCTTTACTCTCTCTCCACTCTGGCCTGGTCTTCCTCGCATGCCCACGTTTCCTGGGAAACCCTTGAGAGAACACACAGAATGAGCTGCTACGTCAAATCACACCTGGTGCCCAATTCTCCTCTTCCCTGTTCTCTCTCTAAGGGGTCACTTACATACATGCCAACGGGGCCCTGTGGTCCCTCAGATCCTGTCTTTCCAGGAAACCCCTGAGAAACACACAAATCACACACACAAATCATGAATGACTGACATGTGACATGACTGACACGTGTATGAGAGCAAACAAACAAGCCATGGACATGCGTACCCTCTCGCCTGGAGGGCCTGGACTGCCCATAGGCCCCTCTGGCCCGGGTGAACCCTGTTATTAAAACACATATTCTTCACTACAAATACTGTAACCTCAATGCAGAAATTTCTGTTTTATCGTCATATATTGAGTCACTGAAGCTAATGTATTGGTCTAAATGCGTTTGTGTTAAAAGCAAATAAATGAACAACAAGGATGTACAGTAACAGACTAGAACCAAGAATACAGGGGTGTGTCCAAAAGCCATTGACAGTATCTACATTTGAATGTAATGAAATCTATTTAAAATCTATAAAAGAGAAAACATTGAAATCTCTAAAACTGCTCGTCAAGATTAGATTTCGCCAATTAAAAACAAACAAAGTGGTTTTTAAGACGTGTGAGAGACTGACGGCGAAAAGGCAAGAACACTCACCAAAGCCCCCGGGGGTCCATCCTGACCAGACTCTCCAGGAACACCCTGCAATCCCTGAGAAACCAGCCAAGACTGAGAGACTGTGTGTTCATGTAAAAGGATATTTTTCTGCTGAAAACCATTGAGCGTGACTCGCACTGCCTGCTGCATTTACTGGAGTCTTTTACGACTGGTGCGATGCAAATGAAACTCGGCCAGGCAGCACAGAACACCGGCACACACTGGAAACCAGTGTTGTTTGTATAACCTCTTTATGGATTCATTAAACGCAAAGCTCATCCTCTATAAAATGAGATCACTTGTTTGTTATTGTCCTGCACTCAGTCTGGTGGAATCTTGATAGCACTGCATAGCATGTCTCACTGCTCAACACAGTCTGTTAGTGGTGCTTAAATAAAGACTTTCAATTAAATCTAAATAAACAGTTTCAGTAGAGCAGCTAAAGGCTGCATTAATAACTATATAAAAACCAATATAGACTTTAATGCCTGGGCTGGTGGGCTTTTCTACGAAGAGTGTTGAACCCACCATTAGTCCTTTGCTTCCTGCATTACCCACAAGGCCTTGCGGTCCCTGAAGCATAAGAGAGAGGAATGAAAATGAATTTAAATGGTCACATCGTGTAATGTCAAGTGTTAAAATAGATTTGTTTTACAAACACTAACAACAAGCATCCCATGAAACCAGGTGTAAATTCATGAAGATGCTAAAATATAACCATTTATTTTTATTTTCTGTGGGCACAACATAATTCCCAAAGTTGCATTTGTGTTATTTCATAGTTTTAATGAGTTGTTATGAGTTGTTGTGGGAAAAAACATGAGTAAAGAATAAGTGTTTTAAAACCTTTGTACGGTACTGTACGTGAGGCGTGTCTATACGTGTGTTTTACAGTCGTCATGGTATTAGAATATAGAATGGGAACCTGTGTACCAGGCTTTCCTTCAGATCCGACCGGTCCTGGTGCGCCAGGCAAACCCTGCAATAACACCATTAACAGTGACATCACCAACATCCTGCCCAAAAGACCTCCTCAATCTGGGGTGACACAGACTCGCCCCGCTCTCTGCTTCTGTGTGTTTTTTACAAATGGACACTTACAGGAAGTCCAGGCATGCCAGCGTGACCCCTCTGCCCCGTTCGACCCTGAACACGAAACATCATTAAACACAATTAATGAAAAGCTCGTTTAAGTCGACACCCTCCACAACATGTTGAACAAGACACAGAAGCAACATTCTGACTGTGTTCATTTATGTCGTGCATAATTTGTTGTATTTGATGTGTAGGTGACTGTCGAGGGGGGTATTTTTCGGACTCCTGTGTTTGTATCCTTTTAAACATTGTTAAATTCAATAAACAGAGGAAAAAATAACAGTTGAAAAACTGGTGCATTACGTCACCTTTAGTCCTCTGGGTCCAGGTATTCCTTGAAGACCCTCAGGACCTCTGTTCCCCTTCAGTACAAAAAATCACATTAGTGATGGAGACCACTGGAAAACCAGTGACAAATTATTATTTAGGATGCTGCCAAGCTTCAGCTCTGACCTTTGACCCCTCCTTGCCCATTTTGCCATAAGAGCCGGGCTCACCATCCTCACCCTATGTGTGAGGGAACATTTTAGGTAAATTTGCATCTTAAAAGTATTCAGCTACGATGTATTTATATTTACAGTATATGAAAAGCACATACGCCAAACACATACAAATACACACAATAAAATATAAGTGTCACTCGTACCTGAAAACCTTGTGGTCCGAGCAGACCTCTGATGCCTGGAAAACCTGGAAACCCTGTTGGGCCCTGTTCACCCTGAAAGCCATGGACCCCTGAGGCCCCTCCAGCCCCCTGAGAAGGGGAATGTAATAAGTTAAAAACTTGCTATTTGTTAATAGGGGCAGTTAGATCTTTATCACTCTGTCGGTATTGTTATAATGACCAGCTTACTGTACAGATGAATACATGGCTATTAACCAAATAAATGAATAACGAATAAATATTTACTTTGTTTCCTTTTAGTCCAACATCACCCTTGTCTCCTTCAGGTCCTCTGTTACCCTTCCAAGAACATAAAGAACATTAAATAGAGGAACAGAACAGGTGGATGTGTAGTCAAGGAAGTGATGTCATGGACTTACTTTATTGCCAGGCAACCCTTCTGGACCCCGTATTCCTAACGACCCCTAAAATTGAAAAAAAAAGAGCATTAATCATAGCAAAATCAATCAAAATCCACTTTATTCGCCAGTATGTGGGAGGTAAAGGAAATTGCCTTGGTTACACAAAATTGCTCAGCGTGACAAAAGTGGAAAAAGTAGCGATTTATAATTTGCTTTAAATCTTTTTTCAGGTTTCATTTCTAATCATCTGATTTATCTATAAGTTCATTAATAACCATGATGTGAATAATCAATGACAACAATTTTCAATGTCAAACCGATCAAATATCATTAATTTTAATTATAAGTGGCATATTGAGGTAACACAACAAATCTGAGCAGAATATAACTGAGCAAATAGATAAAAAGGTTTGAAATGCGATCGGGAGTGAGAACAGTTCTGGGAAAATAACAGCTATTACATGTACCAGATTGTGGTACATGTTACTGGGTCATTTTATATGTAATTGGCCTCTTACCATTAATCCTTCAAATCCCAGTTCCCCTCGGAGACCAACTGGACCTGCAGGTCCCTGTATAGACAGATAAAATAAACAGACTCGTGTACGTGTTGCAGTTAAAACTCATTTAAATTTAGAAGATCAAACCAACTGAATACAAAAAAATACTCACAGGTTCCCCTTTTAGACCAGGTAAACCCTCTCTGCCTGACAGCCCCTAGTGTACAAACATATCAATACAAAAAATATGTCTAATGGGAATATATTTACAATGTTCGTCACAGTTAGTAAGCACTTAAACTAACATAACCAGCTATCCAGTTTCTGACTATTCTATCTTTTCATTTAATTAATAACAATCAACCTCTAAGAGTCATTTGGGCACTAAATGAAAATTTGCAGACTTTCCAATGACAGTACATTCCAGTTATACATTTTGACAGTACATGTGCTCCCCTGGGAATCGAACCCACAACCTTTGCGCCGCTAACGCAATGCTCTACCAGCTGGGCTGCAGGAACACTGCATTTATATAAGAAAACTTTATTTTACAGCCATTTGAGTGATGACACAACACTCACCTGTGGGCCCCTGGGCCCCGGAGGTCCGATCTGTCCGTCCAATCCCTGAGGACCCTAACAACATACATGATGATGTAGAGGTCACTTATCAGTATGTTTACACCACTGCAAATAACAAATAACACACCTGAGGCCCTGGAGACCCAACAGCTCCTGGAGGCCCAGGCTCTCCCTAAAAAACAACACAGAAATTGTACATCTAGGAAAACTTTTATGGATTCTGATACTGCTCCAAAAAAACACTCACACGAGATCCATTAGGCCCTTGTGTGCCGACTACACCTGTCCAGCCAGAGGCTCCCTGAAAACATTTATATACACGTGTGAGAATACAGACTAAATAAAACCACACTGTAATTCACATGTCATGTTTTATCTGACAATCTGTATTACTTACTGTTGCACCTGGAGGACCTGGAGGTCCATCTATCCCATCATCCCCCTGTAAACATTGCCAGTAAATGTAACTGGACATCAGCTTGTGACATATAAGAAGTCTTGGTATCATTAAAACATCCTGCAAGTTTTATAGCTTATCTGACGTCCTGCTTATTAATAATGAAAGCCTATTGGCTAAGATGTTAGCCAATCATACACATTGACGATTACGCCAGAAGGTTCTAAAAGGGGAACGCTCGAATCGCAGGACTGAAAACAGGGTGAAACGGGGCATAAATTACTACATTTCAAATGTTTTTTGGGCTGAAAACTTCAGTAGTATTATAATTTCACCTCAGGAAACAAAATGAAATGTACAAAACCCCTGTCATGACCCGGTTAATGCACTCTAATTGTGGCCTCACTTACATCGGGCCCTGGAGGCCCTTCAGAGCCCTCTGTCCCTCTGAGGCCTTGAGAACCCTGAAGAAAATCGAAACACACCAAACACAAGAAATGACAAAATCGTGACAAACAACCGTATGTTTTGCTAACTCATAGCTAATAATGTTGCATTCACACTCAGATGAGCACCGTCAAACTTACAGAGGGGCCGACAGGACCAGGAGGGCCCGGAGCTCCTTTTGAACCCTGTAAATATGAACTACAGGTAATAAAACGTTCATGAAAACTCTCACAGTCTTGCATTAAATTGCAAATCAACGCCACAGTTCTTCTCCTGACCACTAGATGGCAATAGATACAATTATCTCAAATAATGCAGCCGGTAAACACGGGCTGTTCGCATTCATGACTGTTGGTTTAATCATAGCTTACTTTCTCACCAGCGTTCCCCACATCTCCACACAGACCTTCTAGTCCGATAAGACCCTTCAAATGAGAAGAGTGTTAATAAATGGTGACCATTGTCGGGTTTGAACCTACAACCGTTAGGTTGCCAACACTACTCTACAGCGGTCTTACCTCCTCCCCCTTTTCTCCAGGTGAGCCCGATTCACCTTTATAGCCGAGAGGACCCTGTGTTTCAGAGATTAAAACTGTTAACGCAACCAAACCGTCAGAAAACATGAGAGAATAAAGCGTTTCTCAGGTCAGGATGCGGTTTTGAATCACGACAGTGTAACTGACTACCACAATGAAGTGAGACAGGATCATATTATTATAAGTCATATGTGTGTCATGTCACAACACACTTGACCTTTGACCCTGGAATCCCTGGTGGCCCCTGAGGTCCATCCAACCCGTTTTCTCCATCCTTTCCATGCACACCTGCTCTGCCTACCACACCTCTATGGCCAGGATCACCCTGCAGAACAGCACAGGTTTATAAAAATCCATTAAACATGCATTGCAGTGGTTATAATGGCATCATAATGGTATGACACACAGTGTATTTACAGAGCTATATCACGTCCATACTGCTTGTCTAATAACTGTATAATATAACTTTATATGTGTTACCTGCAGACCTAACCCGGTATTCAACACTCAATGTTGAGGAAGTAATTAATATTTGTGCAAAAATTGCCACCACAATGCTAAAGTGTTGTGGTTGCCAGGGTGTTGCTATGAGATTGCTCTGGGTAGCTTTTAGTGCCACTGTAACTAGTAGGGTGTTCTGGGTGGTTTCTAGGGCGTTGTCAACTGGTTACAATCACATTCTAGTCTGGATATAGACACAAGCGTAGAGGGACACAGAGGGAAAGACAGACAGATGTTATGAGTGTGTTTAAATGCTAGTGTTGAAATTGATTTCCTGACCGTGGCTGGAGGCTTTGATTGCTATGACATATTATTTTGGCGAGCCCTACCGAAACAGTGAAACCACCTGGAGGCATTCATCAGAGCCCGTGTTTGTGTGTGTGATGTTTCAGTGATGGATACAACTGAAATGCAGCCAGAGACTGATGAATGAAGCATGAGGGGACCACACGCACAGACGCGTGTCTGTTTTGGGCTACTGTGTCATTTCTCATTGGTCATGCTGAACTGTCAGAAACTGAGATATGAGCCAAAACTGAAAGGCACAGCTCCACTTTCAGTCAATTACAGCGTGGGCTATAATACAGCCATAGTTACTGTAACAAAGACAGATATAAATAAAGCTGCATGCAGCACGCTCACTCATAGTCTAAATAAACACTGAACCTCGAGTGACTGTCACTGTACAAACCGCAACAGGAAATGCAGATTCAACGGCCTCTGTTTACATCTGCGGTTAACTCTCACAATGGTGGGTGGGCCTGTGTGTCTATTAACTTTAGTTAAACAGCAGCTTGTAATTAACTGCCTCTAATTAGAGATGACATGATATTCATTGTGAGATGACATGATATTATTAGAGATGTGTTTTCTACTCAATACATCTCTAATAAATGTATTTTCAAATATAGTTACTGTAAAGATATAGTGTGTGTTTTTGTGACATTAGAATAGAGAGCTTTCTACACTTTGTAATAAAATAAGTAAAACAAATAAAATACATTTGACTATTTGGTTTAGCCCGTTCAGCCTAGGTGACATCATCAGAGAAAAATGATTGTTTTAGAGACATAAAAAAGAAGACAAATGTTTGTGTACAATGCGCAGAGATTCAGAATAAAGGCCAGTCCACACCTAGAACTAACCATGAAATTTTAAAAATCATTTTAAACTTAAGAGAATAGCAGTAACTTATTTAGAGAATAAGTCCTCACCACAACAATAACAATACAGAAAAACGAAATTGTTGGAATGACTTTCAGAGTGATGTTATTTCCTGATGAACGATAAAACATTGACAGCCAATCAAAATGTATTCACATTTAACAGGCCTGTGTGTACTGCATGCAGTATAAGCATAGCATTGTCTTCCATTGATGTGGATGCTAGTATAGTTACCATTCTATGTATCTTTATAGTTGTAGATTTTGGTGTGATCAGTATTAAGAAATAACGATTCTGATTTCATGTTTTTCATTTAGGGCTCATTTGTGGTAAGTGGACCACAAATAAAATCCCTGCTTACATTTTTCTCTCTCCTGGTTCATTCTGTTTGGTTTTGCATGACTTAACAACAACAAAAATGAGGAAAAAATAAAGTGTTGTCACCAAACGACATTACCATGTCTCCTATTCGTCCTGGTGTGCCTTGTTCACCTGGTTCTCCAGGTGGCCCCTAGTGGAAGAAGAAGAGAGAACCTGATTTAGAAGACCAGGTGGTGTTACCTGAGCACAGGCAGCTCTGAGGTATGCAATGCA